>JAHUYU010000552.1:0-20025 GCA_030439765.1 Tripidium arundinaceum | reverse complement strand
TATTGATCAAAGATTATGACCTTGAAGTACATTATCATCCTGGTAAAGCGAATGTCGTAGCAGATGCACTCAGTCGAAAGGCTCATTGCAACTGTGTCAATGTTAAGTCGATGGATCATGCTCTATGTCATGAATTAGAGAAGTTGAATGTAGAGATAATTCAACAAGGCAGTTTTGCCAATGTCACTATAGAATCAACTATCAGAGATCAGATCATGACAGCTAAGAGAGAAAGTAAAGGTATAGCTCATATTAAAAAGAAAGTTAGAGCTGGTAAAGCATCTTGTTTCAAAATTGATGACGCAGATGTGCTATGGTTCAAGAATCGTCTGGTAGTACCGAAGGTTCTTGAGTTACGTTAATTGATCCTTGATGAAGCACACTTGACAAGATTTTCTATTCATCCAGGAAGTAACAAGATGTATCAGGATCTAAAACAGAAATTCTGATGGACCAAAATGAAGATTGAAATTGCTCAATACATAGCCAAGTGTGACACTTGTCAGAAAGTGAAAGCTGTGCATCTAAAGTTAGCCGGAGAGCTACAACCGTTACCCATTCCAGCTTGGAAATGGGAAGATATTAGTATGGACTTTATAGTTGGGTTACCCAAGACATCAAAAGGTTTTGATTTAATCTGGGTCATTGTAGACCGTCTCACTAAATCAGCCCATTTCATTCCAGTAAAGACTGATTACAGAGCACCCCAATATGCGCGGATGTATGTTGACCGAATTATAAGTTTGCATGGTATACCCAAGACTATTGTTTCTGACCGAGGTACACAGTTTGTCTCTCAGTTCTGGAAATAATTACACAAGTCGCTGGATACAAAGCTTTTGCATAGTACAGCTTATCATCCGCAAACTGACGGGCAGACTGAACGAGTCAATCAAATCCTTGAAGATATGCTGAGATCTTGTGCGCTCACTTATTCAACTAAGTGGGATGAATGTTTACCTTTAGCAGAGTTCTCTTACAATAATAGTTATCAAGAAAGTATCAAGATGGCACCTTTTGAAGCGCTGTATGGTCGCAGATGCAGAACTCCATTAAATTGGTCTGAACCTGGAGAAAGATGGTTCTTTGGGGTAGACCTGGTGAAGGAAGATGAAGAGAAGGTCAGGCAGATACAAAATAACTTGAAAGTAGCACAATCACGACAGAAGAGTTACTCTGACAAACGGCGTCGACCACTGATGTTTGCAATAGGAGACTATGTATACTTGAAAGTATCACCTATGAAAGGAGTCACTCTTTTCGGGGTTAAGGGCAAGTTAGCACCTCGCTATATTGGCCCATTTCAAATCCTCGAGCGATGTGGAAAAGTGGCATATCGTTTGGAGTTACCTGAACAACTCTCAGCGGTCCACAAGGTATTTCATGTATCGCAGTTGAAGAAATGTCTGCGAGTGCCCGATCAAGTGGTAGATGTTGAAGGGGTTGAACTAGAACCAGATCTGACATATACAGAATATCCTATTCGAATCTTGGATCAAAAAGATCGTGTTACTCGAAGCAGAACCATCAGGTTCTATAAGGTTCAATGGAACAAACACTCTGAAGAAGAAGCTACTTGGGAGTCTGAAGACTACCTGCTGGAGAACTTTCCTGGGTTTCTTACTTCTGCTTAAGTTACAGTTTCTCTTCTACAAAAATTAACTTTTCTTTTTATGAAAACCCTTACCTGTTTTATGAAATAAGATTGAGATGTGTATGCCTGACACATTCCTTTTCCATTACTTGACCTAAGGCTTTAAATCTCGGGACGAGATTTCTTTAAGGGGGAAGGAACTGTAACACCTCTGGTGTTAAGCAACATTTAAAACCTGCCATATCATCATATGCATTGCAAAGCACCCATATATGGTCATCATTTCATGTGCACCAACTTAAAATAAGTTTTAATTTCAAGTTGGTTGTGCATAAGAGAGTAGCATGTTTAATTTATGCTTTTGGTATTGTTGTGAAACCCAACTAGTTTTTTTTTAGTGGGTTCACTTTTGATTTTTGAGTACAAGTGATATTTCATGTATGTTTGTGTATATGTGTATGTGTGTATATATATATATAGTATGGTTTAAACCCTAAAATAGTAGTTTTGGGTGGTCTTCTATGAAATGCCATGGAAATACTTTCAAAAAGTGTTTTGAATTCTATTCAATGGATAGTGCATTTCAAAAACCAATTTCCTAATTAAATATTAAAGGGAAAAACCCTAAATTCTATATTATCATTTTACCCTTTTTCTATAGTTTAAAAATTATACATAATTTGGGGTTGACACAAAAATCAAAGTTGTAGAACTGGTTAAGAGGTACAACTTTGGTATATAAAGTTTTTGAAGTTTCAATATAAAATTTAAAGTAATTTTGAAAACATTTAAACCCTGATTTGAACCCTAAATTCAAATTTCAAAATGTAGGCAGAATTTGGAGATGGTCCAAATATGAAAGTTGTAGAGCATGAAAAATGTAACAACTTTTATTTTTGGAGATTTTCAAGTTGTGTTCAAAAATTTGAAGTAATTTTGAATTTAAGAAAAAAGGGGGGGGTAGGGTTGCTACAGTGCTCGTCGGGGGAGCAGCCTGCCTGCCTGCCTCACCGTCGCCGCCGACCGGTTGCACCGCCTTCTGCGCGCTTGGCACGCACCTGCTTCGCCGTGGCAACGCCCAGCAGCTGCTGTCACTCGCTCGTGCGTTTGCCTCGTCTTCAAGAAGTGGAGCCGGCCGCCGTTCACCTCTTCTCCTCTCTCTGTCACCGCCGTGCACCTCTAATCCGCCGGCGCAATTCATCACCGTCGTTCGTCCTCTAGCCAATTGATCTCGCAGCCGAGTTCGCCACATCCTTGCGCTTCGTTTGAGCCCACTCGCGCCGTCCCTCTCCGCCGGAGTTGGCCGAACGTCGCCGTCTCCTTCACCGTCGACCAGAGCACCGCCGCGACCCCCTCCGCCATGGCCAGGCTAGCTCAGTAAGTCTTCCGCCCAACCAGCTAGTGCGCTGAGCTCGCCATGGCGCCGTCTAGCTCATCGGCTCGTCCGTTTTACCTCTACCGTGCAGGACACGTCGGAACGTGCCCTCGCCGTCGGGTTCACGCCGCCGTGACCGCCATCACCGTCGACCGAGCATCTCCGCCTCGTTACCAGCTCAACCAGCTAGTGCATCAGCTCTGGGGTGAGCCACTGGTGCTCACGGCACCCTTGTTTTAGTCGCTACCGTTCTTTAGTCACCGGCGTAGCTTCGCACCGCCGTGCCGAGCGCCGTCGTGCCGCCATGGTCGGTGCCATAGGTGCGCGGGAGTCTTTATCTTGCGGTTTGTGGCGTAGTCAGGTTCGCTGTGACCCCAGGAGCATGTGGCGCTAGATGGTTTCGTCGGAAACACTGTGGTTCGCCGTAGCCGCCTCGCCGGAGCTCCACCGTGCCGCCATGGTCGTCGGCGCTCTTGCTGTGGTGCGGTAGAGTTAGGGTTAAGCACCTAGATCGACGCGCGATGCTTTCCTGAGCGCAACGGTGTCCTCGCCGTCGCCGGTGAGCTCCCCGCCGGCGAGAAATCGCCGATCAGCATCGGGTCGGCGTCGGGTCAGCGTCGGAGCTAACGCCGACGGCCTGGGCCCCGTGTCAGAGAGAGAGCGCGCGGGAATTGCTTTTATCCTTTTTCAGAGTTTATGAATAGTGCTGCTATTTGTTCTTTTTGTATGAATTTTTATACATCTCTAAAAATTGTGAAAATTTTTGTGTAGCCTCTCTGATATGTGTAATATTTATGAAAAATATAAGACTTGAATTTCCAGTACTTTTTATGTGTAATAAAAATTAGCCAATTAATTCATAAATGAACTTTCTAGGATTTTTAATAGATAAAATATAAGTCCAAAAATTATGAAAATTGTTTTGCCACTGTTTCTTGGTATGAACAGCCTGTATAAAAAGTTTGAGATCATTTTGACAAAGTTTAATTTTGCCCTTTTTAATACTTAATTAATTAGTTAGTTATTTAGCATTTTTACCTTAAATTTTGTGTGATTTTTGATTTGAATGATGACCTTGGGTCCTTAACCCTAATGATCCTTGGTACTTAAATTAATGACTGGGTTTATGCTTAACCATGATTAAGTTTTGTTAATTAATTGATTGTTTAATTAATTAAAATGATTAATGATTAATAATTGATGAGACCCTAAACCTAATTACTTGAGTAGTGATTAGGGTTTGTTAATGACTTGTCTTATACCTAATGATGGTCATTAGTGACTAATGACTTAGAGAACCCTAAAGCAGTACAACAAGTTGGTTTTGTTGGCTTGCAACTGTACCGTGAAGGAAAGTTGTACTCAAGTCAATTAACACTGTTTAATATCTTTATCTTGTTATCATGTTTCCTCATGAGCATTTCATTAAGCATGCATCATTATCACGTATAGTGAACGAGGTTGAGCCCGAAAGAGTTGACCAAGCTCCAGAGGAAGGTCAACCACCAGTTGAAGTTGGGTTTGACATCTGTGGTACCTCAGAAGAGCCTGACTATCCTGTCAACCAAGGCAAGCCCCGGATGCATTCAACCTTACCTTCAATTTTATAAAGTTTACATCACTTATCTTATGATATGTTGCATTAAGTGATTAGGAGTTGAGTGATTACCTAATTGTTGCATTACCAACCTTGATTAGTACCAGATCATCCTTGATACCTGTTTTGATTTAAAATGCCTAGTTATGCTTAGCTATGCTTAGTAAAATAGACTTTTAATGAAAAGTTTCAAAATGATATGATGATGACATAACTTGATGAATAGTGAGTTATGTTTTATAATATGAGACCGGACAGGTAACTTGCATCGGGAATGGAGTCCCATGTAGTGTTTCCGTCTGAGTCGGTTAAAGACCGTCCGTTGGTTGGCCCTTGGATCAAGAACTTTGTTAGTACTTGCCACATACTTCGGTAAGCCTTACTTCGGCTATTCTACTACGAGAATGGCTACTCGCGCACTGGGAGTGGAGAGATGGCGAGAGTAGTGTGTACCCACGTGGCAATGGGCTGGATTAGTGGTGTACTATGCTCTCGGGTGGCGCGGACCCATTCTTGTCTTGGAGGATCCGTGAGTCAGGTTGATATATGTGGGTTAAAGTCCCGCATATGTCGTGTGGTTAGGAAGCCTCAGCTGAGTTATGTTAAGCGGTTCGAATCGTCGTTTGCTCCACGAGAAAAGGAGACTTGATTCTCACACCATCATCGTAGTTAAGAAATGAAACATAATGAAAGAATGAGATGAATTGTGATGATAAGTATTTGATCTAGACTAGGAACTACTCACCTTTAATGATGACTGTAAAAGAGTTAAAACAATAAAAGTTAAGGATCCATTGTTAGCGAGCTTTTATGCAAAGAAACTTTTGATGCTTGCTAAAATCTTACCTTGACTCCCCTGAGCCTGCATTCCGGAGTCTTCTCCTCTTGTTAGTCGGTTAAGTCTTGTTGAGTACCTAGTACTCAGGGTTCTTTAACCCTTGTTGCAGGTGAGCCTCATGAGCAGGTCTGTTTCGGACCGTGCTGCATGACGGTTTTTCAAGTGGATAATGATGAGTAGTTGGTATGACCCTTGGGCAGGGTATAACTTTTGTGTGCTATGTATAATGTTACTAATGCTACTCCACTACCTATGGTTTGTAATAATAATACTTAAGGTTTGTACGGTTTAAAACAACTGGTCTGTAAACTTAAGTTATGTAATGCTTTCGCACTTTTACTCTGATGTAATATATTTGTTTAAACTGTTGTAATACTCCAATGCCTCTGTAATGGGATCCTGCTCGGAAAGAACGTGGATGATTCGGGTTTCCCGGGGACACCCGACAGACTTCTTAAGTTACTTGGTACACATGCATAATCGTTAGAGGTCCTTGGGACAATGACATGTGCCTGTGGGCCATATAATTTAGGGGGTTCTGCCACACTCTGATCCACTATCCTTGGTCACTTTGGAAGATGAACAAGATTTGAAGCGAAGGTACCCGAATGCACCAGCTAGCTGTGTCTCAAGGGGAGGGGTATGTCATGACAAGTGGACCTGAGGAGCGAGGCTTATGACATATGGGATCAGGGAGTTAGCTGGCACTGCGCTGCCATAAAAGCCGAGAATGGCTTGTAACCGCTCAGGCGATATCAGAAATTCTGAACCTAAACTCAAATAGAACTCCTGTGGCCCGCGGGTTTCCTGCCACGTTCTTCCCTAATCCTTCCTCGTTCTTGCTGAATCCCTCCCAAATTCCAACTCCAGTTATCTAGATTGTTACACGCCGGTGCCAAGGTCTCCCATGCTGCTGTCGCGGACGAGTGAAGCTCGGTGCCCCGAGACTCGCGTCGTCGCTACCAGAGCCGCCTCCACCGGAGCCCATGTCCGCCGTGGGCACCACACGGCTGGAGACCGCTGCCGCCCTGCTTCCCTCTCCCTCTCTCGGTTGGGAACGGAAGCGAGCCAAGGGACACCACCGACCCTGTGCCGGAGCGGAGGCTGCCGTTGCTCTGCCCTTCCCTGTTCCCTCCGCCATCTCCGCGCCGCCAGAGCCGAGCACCACCAGAGCGCTCCAGCCGCCGATGCCTTGCGCCCCCGCCCGCGATCCCACCGCGCCGCTCCGAGCCAGAGAGCCGCTCACTACCCTCAGCAAGGACCGAGCCGGCGCTGCTCAGGCCGCTGCCACCGTCGCCGTGCTCTGCTTTTCACCTCTCTCTCTCACTCTCCCTCCCTCTCTCTCTCGCCCTCTCTGTTTCTCTCGTTGACCGAGCGACGAGCGTACAGGGGAAAAAGCGGACGCATCCGCTCGGCCTAATCTCTAGAGCAGTAGAGCCGGAGCGCTGGCCACATCACTCGGCCCAATAGGGGCAGGCCAAGTCTGGCCGCGGGCCCTACCTGCCATTGGCTCCACCCCCTCTCCTTTTCTTCTGTGGACGCGGTCCACAAAGACCAAAGAGAGGAGGCAGGCAATCCACGACGCAGTGTGCACCCGGTCCATGGAATAGTACTACAGACCGAGCCTATCAGTACGGGCAAACGTGTCAGCCGGGAGAAAATTGCTATGCGTACACGGGAAACGTCTCCTGTACACAGTAGAGTAAAAGTAAGCCTTTTTCCATTCTAGAAAAATTCCCAGAAAATTTCTAAATAAACTAGAGCCACCCTAGACCTACCCAAATCCTTCCCACTCCTTTTCCATCACCCAAAATTCTAGAAATAATTCCAAGTTTCTTTCCATTCGTGTTTTGCCGATAAACCTTTAACAATTTATATCTCCTCCGTCCTAAACCCAAACCCCATAATTCTTGCACCAAAAATCTTCTAAAATAAAACCCTAACTATTCACACCCTTTTCCCTAATTTTCAATGCCTTCTAGTTATGATTTTTTTTCGTTCCTTTTATTTGACGCTAACCCATAGTATCAAACTCGAATATAAATACTCGCATATATACACATACATAGAATAATACCTGAATATATATGCGTGCATGATTTTTCGTATATTCGCGTATGAGTGTACATCATGTCCCTATAAATACTTGAGTAAATATACATATATAAAATGATATACTTGCATCCATATAAGTGCATACGCGGTGTATATATATATATATACATATATATATATATATATATACATATATATATATATATATATATATATAAACACGCGTATGTATATAGATACTGACAGTGATACCCACGCATGGCTAACCCTCATACCCACCTTCTCACCCTAACCCTAGGCATATACATGTGCGTATGTGCCGCTAACCTTGAACACCACCTACATCCCCCACATATAGTAATATATGTCGCACATACACATAAAAATAATAAGTAGCACACCTACATATGCTTACGCGGTGGGTACAAATATACACCCATATATGTATAAATGCGGGGTGTCACACTTAGGCATGGCTTCATCCTAATCAAACCCAGGCATATACATATGTGTACGCGTATGTGCCATCACCCTAGCCACAACCCACACTATCCTAACCCTACACATCTACGTAATCTACATCTTTACCATATATGTCAGCATAAACGTACACCTAACCACCTATACCTATCCCCACGTGTAGGAGTACCTATATGTGCACCCACCTAGCCACCTTTCCTATACATGCATATAAATGTATAAGCATGTATCTAACTATCCAAGGCTCTATTCCTGTACTCCTTGCTCCTATGTCTGCACTTCTGGACTCCATCGAGTGCTCTCTCCGTCTTCTATCCTATGCTGTCTAGCATCGACAAGCAAGAATACACAACAAGGAAAACACCAAGCAAGGCATGCAAAACAAGAATAATCAATTAAAGAAAGGAAGCGATCCTAGATGGGTGGGTTCTAACCGGTTGATGAGTTTTAATTCTACAATTATTATTATTATGTCAACTTGAAGTAAGAGTTGGATAGAGAGAAATCCATCCAACAAAGCATGGCTCCTATGGGTTAGGTTAAAGTGGTGCGGTTATCTGGCGAAAATCAGACCACATTATTATCTTTCACTATTATGTGAACCTAAAGGAGAAAGCCTGACCAAGTCATCATATGTATGACTTGACTGACTTCCACATATTCATAGGGTATTTGTTAAAGTTAGTTAGGTAGATTAACATATAGGTATTCCTATTACGAAGGTGAGGTTAAGCAGTTAGGTACATGCATATGTATTCATACACACGTACAGGGGTATATGCTAGGCATGGGTGTGGGGTTAGGTTAACGTGGGCGATAGCTAGGGTTAGCGGCATGTATGTGTATGCATATATGCCTGGGGTTAACTAGGTGAGCTCACGTATACGTAGTAGTATATATGAGAGGGCTTGGATAGTTAGATACATGCTTATACATTTATATGCATGTATAGGAAAGGTGGCTAGGTGGGTGCACATATAGGTACTCCTACACGTGGGGATAGGTATAGGTGGTTAGGTGTACGTTTATGCTGACATATATGGTAAAGATGTAGATTACGTAGATGTGTAGGGTTAGGATAGTGTGGGTTGTGGCTAGGGTGATGGCACATACGCGTACACATATGTATATGCCTGGGTTTGATTAGGATGAAGCCATGCCTAAGTGTGACACCCCGCATTTATACATATATGGGTGTATATTTGTACCCACCGCGTAAGCATATGTAGGTGTGCTACTTATTATTTTTATGTGTATGTGCGACATATATTACTATATGTGGGGGATGTAGGTGGTGTTCAAGGTTAGCGGCACATACGCACATGTATATGCCTAGGGTTAGGGTGAGAAGGTGGGTATGAGGGTTAGCCATGCGTGGGTATCACTGTCAGTATCTATATACATACGCGTGTTTATATATATATATATATATATATATGTATATATATATATATATATATGTATATATATATATATACACCGCGTATGCACTTATATGGATGCAAGTATATCATTTTATATATGTATATTTACTCAAGTATTTATAGGGACATGATGTACACTCATACGCGAATATACGAAAAATCATGCACGCATATATATTCAGGTATTATTCTATGTATGTGTATATATGCGAGTATTTATATTCGAGTTTGATACTATGGGTTAGCGTCAAATAAAAGGAACGAAAAAAAATCATAACTAGAAGGCATTGAAAATTAGGGAAAAGGGTGTGAATAGTTAGGGTTTTATTTTAGAAGATTTTTGGTGCAAGAATTATGGGGTTTGGGTTTAGGACGGAGGAGATATAAATTGTTAAAGGTTTATCGGCAAAACACGAATGGAAAGAAACTTGGAATTATTTCTAGAATTTTGGGTGATGGAAAAGGAGTGGGAAGGATTTGGGTAGGTCTAGGGTGGCTCTAGTTTATTTAGAAATTTTCTGGGAATTTTTCTAGAATGGAAAAAGGCTTACTTTTACTCTACTGTGTACAGGAGACGTTTCCCGTGTACGCATAGCAATTTTCTCCCGGCTGACACGTTTGCCCGTACTGATAGGCTCGGTCTGTAGTACTATTCCATGGACCGGGTGCACACTGCGTCGTGGATTGCCTGCCTCCTCTCTTTGGTCTTTGTGGACCGCGTCCACAGAAGAAAAGGAGAGGGGGTGGAGCCAATGGCAGGTAGGGCCCGCGGCCAGACTTGGCCTGACCCCTATTGGGCCGAGTGATGTGGCCAGCGCTCCGGCTCTACTGCTCTAGAGATTAGGCCGAGCGGATGCGTCCGCTTTTTCCCCTGTACGCTCGTCGCTCGGTCAACGAGAGAAACAGAGAGGGCGAGAGAGAGAGGGAGGGAGAGTGAGAGAGAGAGGTGAAAAGCAGAGCACGGCGACGGTGGCAGCGGCCTGAGCAGCGCCGGCTCGGTCCTTGCTGAGGGTAGTGAGCGGCTCTCTGGCTCGGAGCGGCGCGGTGGGATCGCGGGCGGGGGCGCAAGGCATCGGCGGCTGGAGCGCTCTGGTGGTGCTCGGCTCTGGCGGCGCGGAGATGGCGGAGGGAACAGGGAAGGGCAGAGCAACGGCAGCCTCCGCTCCGGCACAGGGTCGGTGGTGTCCCTTGGCTCGCTTCCGTTCCCAACCGAGAGAGGGAGAGGGAAGCAGGGCGGCAGCGGTCTCCAGCCGTGTGGTGCCCACGGCGGACATGGGCTCCGGTGGAGGCGGCTCTGGTAGCGACGACGCGAGTCTCGGGGCACCGAGCTTCACTCGTCCGCGACAGCAGCATGGGAGACCTTGGCACCGGCGTGTAACAATCTAGATAACTGGAGTTGGAATTTGGGAGGGATTCAGCAAGAACGAGGAAGGATTAGGGAAGAACGTGGCAGGAAACCCGCGGGCCACAGGAGTTCTATTTGAGTTTAGGTTCAGAATTTCTGATATCGCCTGAGCGGTTACAAGCCATTCTCGGCTTTTATGGCAGCGCAGTGCCAGCTAACTCCCTGATCCCATATGTCATAAGCCTCGCTCCTCAGGTCCACTTGTCATGACATACCCCTCCCCTTGAGACACAGCTAGCTGGTGCATTCGGGGTACCTTCGCTTCAAATCTTGTTCATCTTCCAAAGTGACCAAGGATAGTGGATCAGAGTGTGGCAGAACCCCCTAAATTATATGGCCCACAGGCACATGTCATTGTCCCAAGGACCTCTAACGATTATGCATGTGTACCAAGTAACTTAAGAAGTCTGTCGGGTGTCCCCGGGAAACCCGAATCATCCACGTTCTTTCCGAGCAGGATCCCATTACAGAGGCATTGGAGTATTACAACAGTTTAAACAAATATATTACATCAGAGTAAAAGTGCGAAAGCATTACATAACTTAAGTTTACAGACCAGTTGTTTTAAACCGTACAAACCTTAAGTATTATTATTACAAACCATAGGTAGTGGAGTAGCATTAGTAACATTATACATAGCACACAAAAGTTATACCCTGCCCAAGGGTCATACCAACTACTCATCATTATCCACTTGAAAAACCGTCATGCAGCACGGTCCGAAACAGACCTGCTCATGAGGCTCACCTGCAACAAGGGTTAAAGAACCCTGAGTACTAGGTACTCAACAAGACTTAACCGACTAACAAGAGGAGAAGACTCCGGAATGCAGGCTCAGGGGAGTCAAGGTAAGATTTTAGCAAGCATCAAAAGTTTCTTTGCATAAAAGCTCGCTAACAATGGATCCTTAACTTTTATTGTTTTAACTCTTTTACAGTCATCATTAAAGGTGAGTAGTTCCTAGTCTAGATCAAATACTTATCATCACAATTCATCTCATTCTTTCATTATGTTTCATTTCTTAACTACGATGATGGTGTGAGAATCAAGTCTCCTTTTCTCGTGGAGGCAAACGACGATTCGAACCGCTTAACATAACTCAGCTGAGGCTTCCTAACCACACGACATATGCGGGACTTTAACCCACATATATCAACCTGACTCACGGATCCTCCAAGACAAGAATGGGTCCGCGCCACCCGAGAGCATAGTACACCACTAATCCAGCCCATTGCCACGTGGGTACACACTACTCTCGCCATCTCTCCACTCCCAGTGCGCGAGTAGCCATTCTCGTAGTAGAATAGCCGAAGTAAGGCTTACCGAAGTATGTGGCAAGTACTAACAAAGTTCTTGATCCAAGGGCCAACCAACGGACGGTCTTTAACCGACTCAGACGGAAACACTACATGGGACTCCATTCCCGATGCAAGTTACCTGTCCGGTCTCATATTATAAAACATAACTCACTATTCATCAAGTTATGTCATCATCATATCATTTTGAAACTTTTCATTAAAAGTCTATTTTACTAAGCATAGCTAAGCATAACTAGGCATTTTTAAATCAAAACAGGTATCAAGGATGATCTGGTACTAATCAAGGTTGGTAATGCAACAATTAGGTAATCACTCAACTCCTAATCACTTAATGCAACATATCATAAGATAAGTGATGTAAACTTTATAAAATTGAAGGTAAGGTTGAATGCATCCGGGGCTTGCCTTGGTTGACAGGATAGTCAGGCTCTTCTGAGGTACCACAGATGTCAAACCCAACTTCAACTGGTGGTTGACCTTCCTCTGGAGCTTGGTCAACTCTTTCGGGCTCAACCTTGGGTCCTTAACCCTAATGATCCTTGGTACTTAAATTAATGACTGGGTTTATGCTTAACCATGATTAAGTTTTGTTAATTAATTGATTGTTTAATTAATTAAAATGATTAATGATTAATAATTGATGAGACCCTAAACCTAATTACTTGAGTAGTGATTAGGGTTTGTTAATGACTTGTCTTATACCTAATGATGGTCATTAGTGACTAATGACTTAGAGAACCCTAAAGCAGTACAACAAGTTGGTTTTGTTGGCTTGCAACTGTACCGTGAAGGAAAGTTGTACTCAAGTCAATTAACACTGTTTAATATCTTTATCTTGTTATCATGTTTCCTCATGAGCATTTCATTAAGCATGCATCATTATCACGTATAGTGAACGAGGTTGAGCCCGAAAGAGTTGACCAAGCTCCAGAGGAAGGTCAACCACCAGTTGAAGTTGGGTTTGACATCTGTGGTACCTCAGAAGAGCCTGACTATCCTGTCAACCAAGGCAAGCCCCGGATGCATTCAACCTTACCTTCAATTTTATAAAGTTTACATCACTTATCTTATGATATGTTGCATTAAGTGATTAGGAGTTGAGTGATTACCTAATTGTTGCATTACCAACCTTGATTAGTACCAGATCATCCTTGATACCTGTTTTGATTTAAAAATGCCTAGTTATGCTTAGCTATGCTTAGTAAAATAGACTTTTAATGAAAAGTTTCAAAATGATATGATGATGACATAACTTGATGAATAGTGAGTTATGTTTTATAATATGAGACCCGGACAGGTAACTTGCATCGGGAATGGAGTCCCATGTAGTGTTTCCGTCTGAGTCGGTTAAAGACCGTCCGTTGGTTGGCCCTTGGATCAAGAACTTTGTTAGTACTTGCCACATACTTCGGTAAGCCTTACTTCGGCTATTCTACTACGAGAATGGCTACTCGCGCACTGGGAGTGGGAGAGATGGCGAGAGTAGTGGTGTACCCACGTGGCAATGGGCTGGATTAGTGGTGTGTACTATGCTCTCGGGTGGCGCGGACCCATTCTTGTCTTGGAGGATCCGTGAGTCAGGTTGATATATGTGGGTTAAAGTCCCGCATATGTCGTGTGGTTAGGAAGCCTCAGCTGAGTTATGTTAAGCGGTTCGAATCGTCGTTTGCTCCACGAGAAAAGGAGACTTGATTCTCACACCATCATCGTAGTTAAGAAATGAAACATAATGAAAGAATGAGATGAATTGTGATGATAAGTATTTGATCTAGACTAGGAACTACTCACCTTTAATGATGACTGTAAAAGAGTTAAAACAATAAAAGTTAAGGATCCATTGTTAGCGAGCTTTTATGCAAAGAAACTTTTGATGCTTGCTAAAATCTTACCTTGACTCCCCTGAGCCTGCATTCCGGAGTCTTCTCCTCTTGTTAGTCGGTTAAGTCCTTGTTGAGTACCTAGTACTCAGGGTTCTTTAACCCTTGTTGCAGGTGAGCCTCATGAGCAGGTCTGTTTCGGACCGTGCTGCATGACGGTTTTTCAAGTGGATAATGATGAGTAGTTGGTATGACCCTTGGGCAGGGTATAACTTTTGTGTGCTATGTATACATGTTACTAATGCTACCTTCCACTTACCTATGGTTTGTAATAATAATACTTAAGGTTTGTACGGTTTAAAACAACTGGTCTGTAAACTTAAGTTATGTAATGCTTTCGCACTTTTACTCTGATGTAATATATTTGTTTAAACTGTTGTAATACTCCAATGCCTCTGTAATGGGATCCTGCTCGGAAAGAACGTGGATGATTCGGGTTTCCCGGGGACACCCGACAGACTTCTTAAGTTACCTTGGTACACATGCATAATCGTTAGAGGTCCTTGGGACAATGACATGTGCCTGTGGGCCATATAATTTAGGGGGTTCTGCCACACTCTGATCCACTATCCTTGGTCACTTTGGAAGATGAACAAGATTTGAAGCGAAGGTACCCGAATGCACCAGCTAGCTGTGTCTCAAGGGGAGGGGTATGTCATGACAAGTGGACCTGAGGAGCGAGGCTTATGACATATGGGATCAGGGAGTTAGCTGGCACTGCGCTGCCATAAAAGCCGAGAATGGCTTGTAACCGCTCAGGCGATATCAGAAATTCTGAACCTAAACTCAAATAGAACTCCTGTGGCCCGCGGGTTTCCTGCCACGTTCTTCCCTAATCCTTCCTCGTTCTTGCTGAATCCCTCCCAAATTCCAACTCCAGTTATCTAGATTGTTACACGCCGGTGCCAAGGTCTCCCATGCTGCTGTCGCGGACGAGTGAAGGCTCGGTGCCCCGAGACTCGCGTCGTCGCTACCAGAGCCGCCTCCACCGGAGCCCATGTCCGCCGTGGGCACCACACGGCTGGAGACCGCTGCCGCCCTGCTTCCCTCTCCCTCTCTCGGTTGGGAACGGAAGCGAGCCAAGGGACACCACCGACCCTGTGCCGGAGCGGAGGCTGCCGTTGCTCTGCCCTTCCCTGTTCCCTCCGCCATCTCCGCGCCGCCAGAGCCGAGCACCACCAGAGCGCTCCAGCCGCCGATGCCTTGCGCCCCCGCCCGCGATCCCACCGCGCCGCTCCGAGCCAGAGAGCCGCTCACTACCCTCAGCAAGGACCGAGCCGGCGCTGCTCAGGCCGCTGCCACCGTCGCCGTGCTCTGCTTTTCACCTCTCTCTCTCACTCTCCCTCCCTCTCTCTCTCGCCCTCTCTGTTTCTCTCGTTGACCGAGCGACGAGCGTACAGGGGAAAAAGCGGACGCATCCGCTCGGCCTAATCTCTAGAGCAGTAGAGCCGGAGCGCTGGCCACATCACTCGGCCCAATAGGGGCAGGCCAAGTCTGGCCGCGGGCCCTACCTGCCATTGGCTCCACCCCCTCTCCTTTTCTTCTGTGGACGCGGTCCACAAAGACCAAAGAGAGGAGGCAGGCAATCCACGACGCAGTGTGCACCCGGTCCATGGAATAGTACTACAGACCGAGCCTATCAGTACGGGCAAACGTGTCAGCCGGAGAAAAATTGCTATGCGTACACGGGAAACGTCTCCTGTACACAGTAGAGTAAAAGTGCGAAAGCATTACATAACTTAAGTTTACAGACCAGTTGTTTTAAACCGTACAAACCTTAAGTATTATTATTACAAACCATAGGTAGTGGAGTAGGCATTAGTAACATTATACATAGCACACAAAAGTTATACCCTGCCCAAGGGTCATACCAACTACTCATCATTATCCCACTTGAAAAAACCGTCATGCAGCACGGTCCGAAACAGACCTGCTCATGAGGCTCACCTGCAACAAGGGTTAAAGAACCCTGAGTACTAGGTACTCAACAAGACTTAACCGACTAACAAGAGGAGAAGACTCCGGAATGCAGGCTCAGGGGAGTCAAGGTAAGATTTTAGCAAGCATCAAAAGTTTCTTTGCATAAAAGCTCGCTAACAATGGATCCTTAACTTTTATTGTTTTAACTCTTTTACAGTCATCATTAAAGGTGAGTAGTTCCTAGTCTAGATCAAATACTTATCATCACAATTCATCTCATTCTTTCATTATGTTTCATTTCTTAACTACGATGATGGTGTGAGAATCAAGTCTCCTTTTCTCGTGGAGCAAACGACGATTCGAACCGCTTAACATAACTCAGCTGAGGCTTCCTAACCACACGACATATGCGGGACTTTAACCCACATATATCAACCTGACTCACGGATCCTCCAAGACAAGAATGGGTCCGCGCCACCCGAGAGCATAGTACACCACTAATCCAGCCCATTGCCACGTGGGTACACACTACTCTCGCCATCTCTCCACTCCCAGTGCGCGAGTAGCCATTCTCGTAGTAGAATAGCCGAAGTAAGGCTTACCGAAGTATGTGGCAAGTACTAACAAAGTTCTTGATCCAAGGGCCAACCAACGGACGGTCTTTAACCGACTCAGACGGAAAACACTACATGGGACTTCCATTCCCGATGCAAGTTACCTGTCCGGGTCTCATATTATAAAACATAACTCACTATTCATCAAGTTATGTCATCATCATATCATTTTGAAACTTTTCATTAAAAGTCTATTTTTACTAAGCATAGCCTAAGCATAACTAGGCATTTTTAAATCAAAACAGGTATCAAGGATGATCTGGTACTAATCAAGGTTGGTAATGCAACAATTAGGTAATCACTCAACTCCTAATCACTTAAATGCAACATATCATAAGATAAGTGATGTAAACTTTATAAAATTGAAGGTAAGGTTGAATGCATCCGGGGCTTGCCTTGGTTGACAGGATAGTCAGGACTCCTTCTGAGGTACCACAGATGTCAAACCCAACTTCAACTGGTGGTTGACCTTCCTCTGGAGCTTGGTCAACTCTTTCGGGCTCAACCTCGTTCACTATACGTGATAATGATGCATGCTTAATGAAATGCTCATGAGGAAACATGATAACAAGATAAAGATATTAAACAGTGTTAATTGACTTGAGTACAACTTTCCTTCACGGTACAGTTGCAAGCCAACAAAACCAACTTGTTGTACTGCTTTAGGGTTCTCTAAGTCATTAGTCACTAATGACCATCATTAGGTATAAGACAAGTCATTAACAAACCCTAATCACTACTCAAGTAATTAGGTTTAGGGTCTCATCAATTATCTTATGATATGTTGCATTAAGTGATTAGGAGTTGAGTGATTACCTAATTGTTGCATTACCAACCTTGATTAGTACCAGATCATCCTTGATACCTGTTTTGATTTAAAAATGCCTAGTTATGCTTAGCTATGCTTAGTAAAATAGACTTTTAATGAAAAGTTTCAAAATGATATGATGATGACATAACTTGATGAATAGTGAGTTATGTTTTATAATATGAGACCGGACAGGTAACTTGCATCGGGAATGGAGTCCCATGTAGTGTTTCCGTCTGAGTCGGTTAAAGACCGTCCGTTGGTTGGCCCTTGGATCAAGAACTTTGTTAGTACTTGCCACATACTTCGGTAAGCCTTACTTCGGCTATTCTACTACGAGAATGGCTACTCGCGCACTGGGAGTGGAGAGATGGCGAGAGTAGTGTGTACCCACGTGGCAATGGGCTGGATTAGTGGTGTACTATGCTCTCGGGTGGCGCGGGACCCATTCTTGTCTTGGAGGATCCGTGAGTCAGGTTGATATATGTGGGTTAAAGTCCCGCATATGTCGTGTGGTTAGGAAGCCTCAGCTGAGTTTATGTTAAGCGGTTCGAATCGTCGTTTGCTCCACGAGAAAAGGAGACTTGATTCTCACACCATCATCGTAGTTAAGAAATGAAAACATAATGAAAGAATGAGATGAATTGTGATGATAAGTATTTGATCTAGACTAGGAACTACTCACCTTTAATGATGACTGTAAAAGAGTTAAAACAATAAAAGTTAAGGATCCATTGTTAGCGAGCTTTTATGCAAAGAAACTTTTGATGCTTGCTAAAATCTTACCTTGACTCCCCTGAGCCTGCATTCCGGAGTCTTCTCCTCTTGTTAGTCGGTTAAGTCTTGTTGAGTACCTAGTACTCAGGGTTCTTTAACCCTTGTTGCAGGTGAGCCTCATGAGCAGGTCTGTTTCGGACCGTGCTGCATGACGGTTTTTCAAGTGGATAATGATGAGTAGTTGGTATGACCCTTGGGCAGGGTATAACTTTTGTGTGCCTATGTATAATGTTACTAATGCTACTCCACTACCTATGGTTTGTAATAATAATACTTAAGGTTTGTACGGTTTAAAACAACTGGTCTGTAAACTTAAGTTATGTAATGCTTTCGCACTTTTACTCTACTGTGTACAGGAGACGTTTCCGTGTACGCATAGCAATTTTCTCCCGGCTGACACGTTTGCCCGTACTGATAGGCTCGGTCTGTAGTACTATTCCATGGACCGGGTGCACACTGCGTCGTGGATTGCCTGCCTCCTCTCTTTGGTCTTTGTGGACCGCGTCCACAGAAGAAAAGGAGAGGGGGTGGAGCCAATGGCAGGTAGGGCCCGCGGCCAGACTTGGCCTGCCCCTATTGGGCCGAGTGATGTGGCCAGCGCTCCGGCTCTACTGCTCTAGAGATTAGGCCGAGCGGATGCGTCCGCTTTTTCCCCTGTACGCTCGTCGCTCGGTCAACGAGAGAAACAGAGAGGGCGAGAGAGAGAGGGAGGGAGAGTGAGAGAGAGAGGTGAAAAGCAGAGCACGGCGACGGTGGCAGCGGCCTGAGCAGCGCCGGCTCGGTCCTTGCTGAGGGTAGTGAGCGGCTCTCTGGCTCGGAGCGGCGCGGTGGGGATCGCGGGCGGTGGGGCGCAAGGCATCGGCGGCTGGAGCGCTCTGGTGGTGCTCGGTCTCTGGCGGCGCGGAGATGGCGGAGGGAACAGGGAAGGGCAGAGCAACGGCAGCCTCCGCTCCGGCACAGGGTCGGTGGTGTCCCTTGGCTCGCTTCCGTTCCCAACCGAGAGAGGGAGAGGGAAGCAGGGCGGGCAGCGGTCTCCAGCCGTGTGGTGCCCACGGCGGACATGGGCTCCGGTGGAGGCGGCTCTGGTAGCGACGACGCGAGTCTCGGGGCACCGAGCTTCACTCGTCCGCGACAGCAGCATGGGAGACCTTGGCACCGGCGTGTAACAATCTAGATAACTGGAGTTGGAATTTGGGAGGGATTCAGCAAGAACGAGGAAGGATTAGGGAAGAACGTGGCAGGAAACCCGCGGGGCCACAGGAGTTCTATTTGAGTTTAGGTTCAGAATTTCTGATATCGCCTGAGCGGTTACAAGCCATTCTCGGCTTTTATGGCAGCGCAGTGCCAGCTAACTCCCTGATCCCATATGTCATAAGCCTCGCTCCTCAGGTCCACTTGTCATGACATATCCCCCTCCCCTTGAGACACAGCTAGCTGGTGCATTCGGGTACCTTCGCTTCAAATCTTGTTCATCTTCCAAAGTGACCAAGGATAGTGGATCAGAGTGTGGCAGAACCCCCTAAATTATATGGCCCACAGGCACATGTCATTGTCCCAAGGACCTCTAACGATTATGCATGTGTACCAAGTAACTTAAGAAGTCTGTCGGGTGTCCCCGGGAAACCCGAATCATCCACGTTCTTTCCGAGCAGGATCCCATTACAGAGGCATTGGAGTATTACAACAGTTTTAAACAAATATATTACATCAGAGTAAAAGTGCGAAAGCATTACATAACTTAAGTTTACAGACCAGTTGTTTTAAACCGTACAAACCTTAAGTATTATTATTACAAACCATAGGTAGTGGAGTAGCATTAGTAACATTATACATAGCACACAAAAGTTATACCCTGCCCAAGGGTCATACCAACTACTCATCATTATCCTCTTGTTAGTCGGTTAAGTCTTGTTGAGGTACCTAGTAGCATCAGGGTTCTTTA
>JAHUYU010003025.1:0-20880 GCA_030439765.1 Tripidium arundinaceum | reverse complement strand
ATGATATCATCCACGTATAGCTGATACAATGAGCAGGGAATTTGAGATGAGCATGATGGGAGAACTCAACTTCTTCCTCGGGTTGCAAATCAAGCAGACCCGTGATGGGACGTTCATGCATCAAGGCAAGTACACGAAGGACGTCCTGAAGAAGTTTGACATGGGCGAGGCCAAGCCTCTTTCGACGCCCATGTCCACCATGACGGCATTGGATGCCGATGAGGACGGCGAGCCGGTGGACCAGAAGGATTACAGGAGCATGATTGGCTCACTCCTGTACCTGACGGCGACGAGGCCAGACATACAGTTCGCAGTGTGTCTGTGCGCTCGTTTCCAAGCTTCACCGCGCACTTCCCACAAGCAGGCGATCAAACGGATCATGAGGTATCTACATTTCACACCCGAGTTTGGTTTGTGGTATTCCTCTTCTTCGACCCTTTCGCTTTGTGGTTATTCTGATGCGGATTTTGCGGGGTGTCGTTTGGATCGCAAGTCAACTTCTGGTACTTGTCAATTCTTGGGGTCTTCTCTAGTCTCTTGGTTCTCTCGCAAGCAAACTAGCATAGCCCAGTCAACCACAGAAGCCGAATATGTTGCTGCCGCAAGCTGTTGCTCCCAGTTGCTTTGGATGATTTACACTTTGAGAGACTTTGGGTTGAGCTTTGAGAGAGTCCCACTTCTTTGTGACAGTACCAGTGCTATAAGTGTGGCAAAGAACCCAGTTCTACATTCCAAAACCAAGCACATTGATATCTGTTTTCATTTCCTACGTGACCACTATGAGAAAGGGATATTGATCTTTGCCACGTAGACACCACCAAACAGCTTGCCGATATCCTCACAAAACCCCTAGATCAAGCAACCTTTGCCCGGCTGCGAGGGGGAACTAGGGGTGTGCTTCCCTTTTTAGAGGAGGGAAGCTTTGGATCTTGTATAGTAGTGTTTGCGTTTGTTTTTGTAATATAGTTTTGTTTTGGCTTTGTATCATCATTGCATTGCATAGCATCATGTATGATAGATCATATTTTGAGCTTCATGAATATAGCTGTTAGAATGAAACTTTGCTCTCTGTGATATGTTCTGTGTGTACATGATGGTGCTTTAGCATATGCTCTTTTTGATCACCTGATACATGTTATGAGCTAAGCTTGTCTTTTATAACTTGTGAACATGATTAATAAAATGTTGAAACATAAAAATTTGTGCATCACTGAGATTGAGAGCTAGCATGTATAGGAAGTGCTGAAATCCCTGATGCTATCATTTATATGCTGGGTTGCTATGTCTCATGCTTTGAGTCATTCACTTCCTTGGATTAACTCTGACATACTTGTGCTAAAATTTGAATCCAAGTAAATGAAATGAAAAGATCGAGATGGGTTTGCACTTGTCAACACATCACCGTATCGAGACTACTTCTCACTGCACTTGAGATGAAGTTGAGCGGTGTAGTGTAAGACCGAAACCGTGGCCTTAAGCTTCTGATTGCTATTTTGGCATAGGCTTCGCCCGGTTGAAAAGTTAGGCAAGACAGTGCTTACAACCTCTCGCAATCACATGCTTTGACTAATTCTTGTGTTAAGCTGCGAACTCCGATAAAATAAAATTTGTTGAAAACACAAGTCTTAGGTTCATCTTTGGCATGATGATTGACCAATGTTTGGGGTAGTTCACCTTTTATATAATTGTTACACTAGGTTGATTTCCTACTTATTCATACTATGTGCTACTTTCAGTGGTGAACCCCGTCTTTGAAATTGCTTAACATTGATCAAAATTACTTAATTGCCATATTTCGTTTCACTTGATCAGTTTGAGCATTTGCTAGCACTTGTATATGTTGCTATACTCACATAACAGCACCAGTTAGAACATCTTTTCCTTCTGATTGCTATACTCCTGAAGCTCATGCCTTCATGTGCATTCATAGCATCTTTTGAGGGGGAGTTGCAGTTTCTCAGCCTCTTGCTGTATTTCCAAGGGGGAGAGCTATCTTGATAAGTGCATGTGCCAACAAGGGGGAGAGAACACACAATCCACAAATCCAGAGAGTTGAGTGCATGCATTCATTTGGGAACTGCATTTGTTTAGGGGGAGTTGCAATTGAGTTGCTTTGCTAGTGGTGTTGAGCCCTTTCTGCCTCTTCTTGAGGGCTAGCTGTTGTTTGCTTGGTTGCGTCGAGTCGTTGCCCATGTCGTTGGGGACCAAGCTTTGCTCATTTCAAGTGACCCCGTTTTAGCTTTTCATTAGCTTTTGGTCATTTGGATGAGTTCTCTTTTCTTCTTCTTCTTTTGTTTCTTTTGCTCAGCTGTTGTGTGTTGGTGTTGACAATGCACTCATCAAGGGGGAGATTGAGAACACAAGGTTGATATGTGCCTTTGTGGTTCTGAGTGTGATGAGTGATTGTCAACGAGCTGGCGCTTCGGGTTGAGTTTGTGAACTAACCATGGCGTGAGTTGGGTTGTGCAACATGTCTCTTGGCTTGTGGTGCGCAGGTGTGGAGCTCGGAGGCAGTGGTCGACGGCGAAGGTGAAGGTCATGCGGGTCTGTGCCGATGGACCGGGAGCGGTGAAGGATGGATGCTGGGCTTGGACCGAGGGATCAGGAGGCCGGGTGACCAGCCGCGGTGGCTGACACTTGGGGACTTCGACAAGCGCAAGTGTACATGGTGGAGTTGACCATGTTGACCGAGTCAAGACAGCGGCTGGGCGAGTCGAGCGGAGGCTCACGAGGACTTAGCGGTCGGGCGGTCGAGGACGAAGTGACACGTGTCGAAGCGCGGGGGGATGCGTATGGAGTACGCTACTCGCGGGTGGACGGTTTTCGGGTTTGGGCCTCAAAACCCGGGTGCGGTTCTGCGGGAATCGGAGGCGGCACGTGGCATCATCGTGAAGCTTGCGCCGAGGCGAAGCAAAGTGGTGAAAGGCGCGTGGCCATCGGATCGACAGAAATTGAGTTGGACCATAATGCCCTTAGGCTAGGTGGTTCACTCTATTTAGTTAGGGGCATTTTGGGAAATGTGTAATAGCCATGATAAATAAGGAAGGGGTGCCCCAAACACCTCTTACCTCTTAGATATTTTTCATTCTTAGGGTTCCTCTCTCTCTAGTATTCTTGAGGTCCACAACTGAAAAATTCGTGGTTGTGTAATCTGTGATTTTCGAGTTGGGAATGGAGACTCGAATCCTCCTCTTGTCCTCCGGGATTCATCACTTGTATATGTGATTTTCGTAGTTTTTTTGTTCTTGTTTTTCCTCCCCCGTTCGTGGTTCGATTCATCGTTTCTAGAGCGTTTTGGTTCGTTCTTTTTGGTTTGATTCGTGCTATGACATGAGTTGATGCTACTCCTTAAGTGAATTTGATTGAATCGACTCGAGCACGAAGAAACCGAACGAATTGCGTTTTTGGGATTTTTTCTGTGTTCTTGGCCATGATCTGATTTTCCCGTGGATTGAGTTGATTTCGGGCCATGATTCTCTAGGAGTAGCTCGACAACTCCTTTGTGGTTGCCTGGGCAAAGTTTGGTTTCGTTTATTTTTGTTTTGGGAGAGTTCCTGTCGGATTTGTGCTCGCTTTCTCCGCTGCTTGTTGCGCTCGGGCCTCTGCTCGGTGTAACACCGCAGCTAGTCGGGGGAGAGCAGGTTGTTGCACCGGTCAGGATCCGAGGAGCCTGATCCGCGTTCACGAGCATCTGCTGTGTCGGTGATGTCCAGTGTTTTGAAGGCGCGGTCGTGAGTGCAGCCCTCTATCCGCACCTCTCCCTCTCTATGTTCTTTGCTGTTCAGCTCCAGTTCGTGCTTATCTGAGTAGATTCAGTGGCCACCGGTACAGCACGGGTCACGGCAGCACAATCCCAGCCCGACCCCTGTAACCGCGTTCGTTCCAGGCCAACTGGCTTGCACTAGTCGTGAATCGAGTGAAGCACCAACGCTGAGCGCCACTCTCTCTCTCTCTGTCCGTTTTTGCTATCCAGCCGCAGCAGGTTTCACATCAACGCTGAGCCAGCCGAATTTGAGTGTAGCACAGTCATGAGCAGCTCCTTCCCTTGCTGGTTTCTTTCTCTCTCTGTAGCAGCATTTAAGTTTCTATATTGCAGTCACTTTCAAGCAATAGTGAGTAAACCATTTAAATATTCCTAGCTAATCTTTGTTTGATTAGTTCAATGCCTATTGCTTGATTAACTGGTCACGTTGTTGAGAAGGGTGCTGCTTTCTTTTTTGTCCTTTCCCTATTTTATCTTTTGCTTAGAAATTCTGGTAGGAAGCTCTCGGAAATTCCGGTCTCACTGTTTCTCTCGTTTCCCGCACGTTTGAGCTCCGATTTGCAATCCGTTTCTTGCGTTGGTTTTCCACTAATCCATGGATCCTATCTAGATACTCTCGTCATCAGTTCGCTTGGTTATTTTAGATTCGGAACTCGCTTCTTCTCTATAGGAGTTGGGTATCTCATTTTCTGTCCTTCGGTTCGGGTAGCGTTTCTTGCCGTGAGTGGTGTCCCGCTGTGTTCCTAGGGAATATCCATCCACTCGTTTGGGTCGTGGACGTCACGGTGTTTACTTCGTGCATTTGGCGGTGATTTTGGGACAGCGGCTGGATAGCAAAAACGGACAGAGAGAGAGAGAGTGGCGCTCAGCGTTGGTGCTTCACTCGATTCACGACTAGTGCAAGCCAGTTGGCCTGGAACGAACGCGGTTACAGGGGTCGGGCTGGGATTGTGCTGCCGTGACCCGTGCTGTACCGGTGGCCACTGAATCTACTCAGATAAGCACGAACTGGAGCTGAACAGCAAAGAACATAGAGAGGGAGAGGTGCGGATAGAGGGGCTGCACTCACGACCGCGCCTTCAAAACACTGGACATCACCGACACAGCAGATGCTCGTGAACGCGGATCAGGCTCCTCGGATCCTGACCGGTGCAACAACCTGCTCTCCCCCGACTAGCTGCGGTGTTACACCGAGCAGAGGCCCGAGCGCAACAAGCAGCGGAGAAAGCGAGCACAAATCCGACAGGAACTCCTCCCAAAACAAAAATAAACGAAACCAAACTTTGCCCAGGCAACCACAAAGGAGTTGTCGAGCTACTCCTAGAGAATCATGGCCCGAAATCAACTCAATCCACGGGAAAATCAGATCATGGCCAAGAACACAGAAAAAATCCCAAAAACGCAATTCGTTCGGTTTCTTCGTGCTCGAGTCGATTCAATCAAATTCACTTAAGGAGTAGCATCAACTCATGTCATAGCACGAATCAAACCAAAAAGAACGAACCAAAACGCTCTAGAAACGATGAATCGAACCACGAACGGGGGAGGAAAAACAAGAACAAAAAAACTACGAAAATCACATATACAAGTGATGAATCCCGGAGGACAAGAGGAGGATTCGAGTCTCCATTCCCAACTCGAAAATCACAGATTACACAACCACGAATTTTTCAGTTGTGGACCTCAAGAATACTAGAGAGAGAGGAACCCTAAGAATGAAAAATATCTAAGAGGTAAGAGGTGTTTGGGGCACCCCTTCCTTATTTATCATGGCTATTACACATTTCCCAAAATGCCCCTAACTAAATAGAGTGAACCACCTAGCCTAAGGGCATTATGGTCCAACTCAATTTCTGTCGATCCGATGGCCACGCGCCTTTCACCACTTTGCTTCGCCTCGGCGCAAGCTTCACGATGATGCCACGTGCCGCCTCCGATTCCCGCAGAACCGCACCCGGGTTTTGAGGCCCAAACCCGAAAACCGTCCACCCGCGAGTAGCGTACTCCATACGCATCCCCCCGCGCTTCGACACGTGTCACTTCGTCCTCGACCGCCCGACCGCTAAGTCCTCGTGAGCCTCCGCTCGACTCGCCCAGCCGCTGTCTTGACTCGGTCAACATGGTCAACTCCACCATGTACACTTGCGCTTGTCGAAGTCCCCAAGTGTCAGCCACCGCGGCTGGTCACCCGGCCTCCTGATCCCTCGGTCCAAGCCCAGCATCCATCCTTCACCGCTCCCGGTCCATCGGCACAGACCCGCATGACCTTCACCTTCGCCGTCGACCACTGCCTCCGAGCTCCACACCTGCGCACCACAAGCCAAGAGACATGTTGCACAACCCAACTCACGCCATGGTTAGTTCACAAACTCAACCCGAAGCGCCAGCTCGTTGACAATCACTCATCACACTCAGAACCACAAAGGCACATATCAACCTTGTGTTCTCAATCTCCCCCTTGATGAGTGCATTGTCAACACCAACACACAACAGCTGAGCAAAAGAAACAAAAGAAGAAGAAGAAAAGAGAACTCATCCAAATGACCAAAAGCTAATGAAAAGCTAAAACGGGGTCACTTGAAATGAGCAAAGCTTGGTCCCCAACGACATGGGCAACGACTCGACGCAACCAAGCAAACAACAGCTAGCCCTCAAGAAGAGGCAGAAAGGGCTCAACACCACTAGCAAAGCAACTCAATTGCAACTCCCCCTAAACAAATGCAGTTCCCAAATGAATGCATGCACTCAACTCTCTGGATTTGTGGATTGTGTGTTCTCTCCCCTTGTTGGCACATGCACTTATCAAGATAGCTCTCCCCCTTGGAAATACAGCAAGAGGCTGAGAAACTGCAACTCCCCTCAAAAGATGCTATGAATGCACATGAAGGCATGAGCTTCAGGAGTATAGCAATCAGAAGGAAAAGATGTTCTAACTGGTGCTGTTATGTGAGTATAGCAACATATACAAGTGCTAGCAAATGCTCAAACTGATCAAGTGAAACGAAATATGGCAATTAAGTAATTTTGATCAATGTTAAGCAATTTCAAAGACGGGGTTCACCACTGAAAGTAGCACATAGTATGAATAAGTAGGAAATCAACCTAGTGTAACAATTATATAAAAGGTGAACTACCCCAAACATTGGTCAATCATCATGCCAAAGATGAACCTAAGACTTGTGTTTTCAACAAATTTTATTTTATCGGAGTTCGCAGCTTAACACAAGAATTAGTCAAAGCATGTGATTGCGAGAGGTTGTAAGCACTGTCTTGCCTAACTTTTCAACCGGGCGAAGCCTATGCCAAAATAGCAATCAGAAGCTTAAGGCCACGGTTTCGGTCTTACACTACACCGCTCAACTTCATCTCAAGTGCAGTGAGAAGTAGTCTCGATACGGTGATGTGTTGACAAGTGCAAACCCATCTCGATCTTTTCATTTCATTTACTTGGATTCAAATTTTAGCACAAGTATGTCAGAGTTAATCCAAGGAAGTGAATGACTCAAAGCATGAGACATAGCAACCCAGCATATAAATGATAGCATCAGGGATTTCAGCACTTCCTATACATGCTAGCTCTCAATCTCAGTGATGCACAAATTTTTATGTTTCAACATTTTATTAATCATGTTCACAAGTTATAAAAGACAAGCTTAGCTCATAACATGTATCAGGTGATCAAAAAGAGCATATGCTAAAGCACCATCATGTACACACAGAACATATCACAGAGAGCAAAGTTTCATTCTAACAGCTATATTCATGAAGCTCAAAATATGATCTATCATACATGATGCTATGCAATGCAATGATGATACAAAGCCAAAACAAAACTATATTACAAAAACAAACGCAAACACTACTATACAAGATCCAAAGCTTCCCTCCTCTAAAAAGGGAAGCACACCCCTAGTTCCCCCTCGCAGCCGGGCAAAGGTTGCTTGATCTAGGGGTTTTGTGAGGATATCGGCAAGCTGTTTGGTGGTGTCTACGTGGCAAAGATCAATATCCCTTTCTCATAGTGGTCACGTAGGAAATGAAAACAGATATCAATGTGCTTGGTTTTGGAATGTAGAACTGGGTTCTTTGCCACACTTATAGCACTGGTACTGTCACAAAGAAGTGGGACTCTCTCAAAGCTCAACCCAAAGTCTCTCAAAGTGTAAATCATCCAAAGCAACTGGGAGCAACAGCTTGCGGCAGCAACATATTCGGCTTCTGTGGTTGACTGGGCTATGCTAGTTTGCTTGCGAGAGAACCAAGAGACTAGAGAAGACCCCAAGAATTGACAAGTACCAGAAGTTGACTTGCGATCCAAACGACACCCCGCAAAATCCGCATCAGAATAACCACAAAGCGAAAGGGTCGAAGAAGAGGAATACCACAAACCAAACTCGGGTGTGAAATGTAGATACCTCATGATCCGTTTGATCGCCTGCTTGTGGGAAGTGCGCGGTGAAGCTTGGAAACGAGCGCACAGACACACTGCGAACTGTATGTCTGGCCTCGTCGCCGTCAGGTACAGGAGTGAGCCAATCATGCTCCTGTAATCCTTCTGGTCCACCGGCTCGCCGTCCTCATCGGCATCCAATGCCGTCATGGTGGACATGGGCGTCGAAAGAGGCTTGGCCTCGCCCATGTCAAACTTCTTCAGGACGTCCTTCGTGTACTTGCCTTGATGCATGAACGTCCCATCACGGGTCTGCTTGATTTGCAACCCGAGGAAGAAGTTGAGTTCTCCCATCATGCTCATCTCAAATTCCCTGCTCATTGTTCAGATATACGTGGATGATATCATCTTTGGTGGTTCATCTCATGCTTTGGTTGCCAAGTTTGCAGATACAATGAGCAGGGAATTTGAGATGAGCATGATGGGAGAACTCAACTTCTTCCTCGGGTTGCAAATCAAGCAGACCCGTGATGGGACGTTCATGCATCAAGGCAAGTACACGAAGGACGTCCTGAAGAAGTTTGACATGGGCGAGGCCAAGCCTCTTTCGACGCCCATGTCCACCATGACGGCATTGGATGCCGATGAGGACGGCGAGCCGGTGGACCAGAAGGATTACAGGAGCATGATTGGCTCACTCCTGTACCTGACGGCGACGAGGCCAGACATACAGTTCGCAGTGTGTCTGTGCGCTCGTTTCCAAGCTTCACCGCGCACTTCCCACAAGCAGGCGATCAAACGGATCATGAGGTATCTACATTTCACACCCGAGTTTGGTTTGTGGTATTCCTCTTCTTCGACCCTTTCGCTTTGTGGTTATTCTGATGCGGATTTTGCGGGGTGTCGTTTGGATCGCAAGTCAACTTCTGGTACTTGTCAATTCTTGGGGTCTTCTCTAGTCTCTTGGTTCTCTCGCAAGCAAACTAGCATAGCCCAGTCAACCACAGAAGCCGAATATGTTGCTGCCGCAAGCTGTTGCTCCCAGTTGCTTTGGATGATTTACACTTTGAGAGACTTTGGGTTGAGCTTTGAGAGAGTCCCACTTCTTTGTGACAGTACCAGTGCTATAAGTGTGGCAAAGAACCCAGTTCTACATTCCAAAACCAAGCACATTGATATCTGTTTTCATTTCCTACGTGACCACTATGAGAAAGGGATATTGATCTTTGCCACGTAGACACCACCAAACAGCTTGCCGATATCCTCACAAAACCCCTAGATCAAGCAACCTTTGCCCGGCTGCGAGGGGGAACTAGGGGTGTGCTTCCCTTTTTAGAGGAGGGAAGCTTTGGATCTTGTATAGTAGTGTTTGCGTTTGTTTTTGTAATATAGTTTTGTTTTGGCTTTGTATCATCATTGCATTGCATAGCATCATGTATGATAGATCATATTTTGAGCTTCATGAATATAGCTGTTAGAATGAAACTTTGCTCTCTGTGATATGTTCTGTGTGTACATGATGGTGCTTTAGCATATGCTCTTTTTGATCACCTGATACATGTTATGAGCTAAGCTTGTCTTTTATAACTTGTGAACATGATTAATAAAATGTTGAAACATAAAAATTTGTGCATCACTGAGATTGAGAGCTAGCATGTATAGGAAGTGCTGAAATCCCTGATGCTATCATTTATATGCTGGGTTGCTATGTCTCATGCTTTGAGTCATTCACTTCCTTGGATTAACTCTGACATACTTGTGCTAAAATTTGAATCCAAGTAAATGAAATGAAAAGATCGAGATGGGTTTGCACTTGTCAACACATCACCGTATCGAGACTACTTCTCACTGCACTTGAGATGAAGTTGAGCGGTGTAGTGTAAGACCGAAACCGTGGCCTTAAGCTTCTGATTGCTATTTTGGCATAGGCTTCGCCCGGTTGAAAAGTTAGGCAAGACAGTGCTTACAACCTCTCGCAATCACATGCTTTGACTAATTCTTGTGTTAAGCTGCGAACTCCGATAAAATAAAATTTGTTGAAAACACAAGTCTTAGGTTCATCTTTGGCATGATGATTGACCAATGTTTGGGGTAGTTCACCTTTTATATAATTGTTACACTAGGTTGATTTCCTACTTATTCATACTATGTGCTACTTTCAGTGGTGAACCCCGTCTTTGAAATTGCTTAACATTGATCAAAATTACTTAATTGCCATATTTCGTTTCACTTGATCAGTTTGAGCATTTGCTAGCACTTGTATATGTTGCTATACTCACATAACAGCACCAGTTAGAACATCTTTTCCTTCTGATTGCTATACTCCTGAAGCTCATGCCTTCATGTGCATTCATAGCATCTTTTGAGGGGGAGTTGCAGTTTCTCAGCCTCTTGCTGTATTTCCAAGGGGGAGAGCTATCTTGATAAGTGCATGTGCCAACAAGGGGGAGAGAACACACAATCCACAAATCCAGAGAGTTGAGTGCATGCATTCATTTGGGAACTGCATTTGTTTAGGGGGAGTTGCAATTGAGTTGCTTTGCTAGTGGTGTTGAGCCCTTTCTGCCTCTTCTTGAGGGCTAGCTGTTGTTTGCTTGGTTGCGTCGAGTCGTTGCCCATGTCGTTGGGGACCAAGCTTTGCTCATTTCAAGTGACCCCGTTTTAGCTTTTCATTAGCTTTTGGTCATTTGGATGAGTTCTCTTTTCTTCTTCTTCTTTTGTTTCTTTTGCTCAGCTGTTGTGTGTTGGTGTTGACAATGCACTCATCAAGGGGGAGATTGAGAACACAAGGTTGATATGTGCCTTTGTGGTTCTGAGTGTGATGAGTGATTGTCAACGAGCTGGCGCTTCGGGTTGAGTTTGTGAACTAACCATGGCGTGAGTTGGGTTGTGCAACATGTCTCTTGGCTTGTGGTGCGCAGGTGTGGAGCTCGGAGGCAGTGGTCGACGGCGAAGGTGAAGGTCATGCGGGTCTGTGCCGATGGACCGGGAGCGGTGAAGGATGGATGCTGGGCTTGGACCGAGGGATCAGGAGGCCGGGTGACCAGCCGCGGTGGCTGACACTTGGGGACTTCGACAAGCGCAAGTGTACATGGTGGAGTTGACCATGTTGACCGAGTCAAGACAGCGGCTGGGCGAGTCGAGCGGAGGCTCACGAGGACTTAGCGGTCGGGCGGTCGAGGACGAAGTGACACGTGTCGAAGCGCGGGGGGATGCGTATGGAGTACGCTACTCGCGGGTGGACGGTTTTCGGGTTTGGGCCTCAAAACCCGGGTGCGGTTCTGCGGGAATCGGAGGCGGCACGTGGCATCATCGTGAAGCTTGCGCCGAGGCGAAGCAAAGTGGTGAAAGGCGCGTGGCCATCGGATCGACAGAAATTGAGTTGGACCATAATGCCCTTAGGCTAGGTGGTTCACTCTATTTAGTTAGGGGCATTTTGGGAAATGTGTAATAGCCATGATAAATAAGGAAGGGGTGCCCCAAACACCTCTTACCTCTTAGATATTTTTCATTCTTAGGGTTCCTCTCTCTCTAGTATTCTTGAGGTCCACAACTGAAAAATTCGTGGTTGTGTAATCTGTGATTTTCGAGTTGGGAATGGAGACTCGAATCCTCCTCTTGTCCTCCGGGATTCATCACTTGTATATGTGATTTTCGTAGTTTTTTTGTTCTTGTTTTTCCTCCCCCGTTCGTGGTTCGATTCATCGTTTCTAGAGCGTTTTGGTTCGTTCTTTTTGGTTTGATTCGTGCTATGACATGAGTTGATGCTACTCCTTAAGTGAATTTGATTGAATCGACTCGAGCACGAAGAAACCGAACGAATTGCGTTTTTGGGATTTTTTCTGTGTTCTTGGCCATGATCTGATTTTCCCGTGGATTGAGTTGATTTCGGGCCATGATTCTCTAGGAGTAGCTCGACAACTCCTTTGTGGTTGCCTGGGCAAAGTTTGGTTTCGTTTATTTTTGTTTTGGGAGGAGTTCCTGTCGGATTTGTGCTCGCTTTCTCCGCTGCTTGTTGCGCTCGGGCCTCTGCTCGGTGTAACACCGCAGCTAGTCGGGGGAGAGCAGGTTGTTGCACCGGTCAGGATCCGAGGAGCCTGATCCGCGTTCACGAGCATCTGCTGTGTCGGTGATGTCCAGTGTTTTGAAGGCGCGGTCGTGAGTGCAGCCCCTCTATCCGCACCTCTCCCTCTCTATGTTCTTTGCTGTTCAGCTCCAGTTCGTGCTTATCTGAGTAGATTCAGTGGCCACCGGTACAGCACGGGTCACGGCAGCACAATCCCAGCCCGACCCCTGTAACCGCGTTCGTTCCAGGCCAACTGGCTTGCACTAGTCGTGAATCGAGTGAAGCACCAACGCTGAGCGCCACTCTCTCTCTCTCTGTCCGTTTTTGCTATCCAGCCGCAGCAGGTTTCACATCAACGCTGAGCCAGCCGAATTTGAGTGTAGCACAGTCATGAGCAGCTCCTTCCCTTGCTGGTTTCTTTCTCTCTCTGTAGCAGCATTTAAGTTTCTATATTGCAGTCACTTTCAAGCAATAGTGAGTAAACCATTTAAATATTCCTAGCTAATCTTTGTTTGATTAGTTCAATGCCTATTGCTTGATTAACTGGTCACGTTGTTGAGAAGGGTGCTGCTTTCTTTTTTGTCCTTTCCCTATTTTATCTTTTGCTTAGAAATTCTGGTAGGAAGCTCTCGGAAATTCCGGTCTCACTGTTTCTCTCGTTTCCCGCACGTTTGAGCTCCGATTTGCAATCCGTTTCTTGCGTTGGTTTTCCACTAATCCATGGATCCTATCTAGATACTCTCGTCATCAGTTCGCTTGGTTATTTTAGATTCGGAACTCGCTTCTTCTCTATAGGAGTTGGGTATCTCATTTTCTGTCCTTCTTGTCGCTGCAGTTGTAAGTGGAGCCGGACTGGAGGTGGAGCACGCAGTTCCGGCCGTTCTTGGGCGCGCAGACGCAGGCGCACCCATCCAGCTGCTTCCCCGGGTAATTGTCGCAGGTGATGTACCCGCCCTGGATGCACCGGACCGTCGAGCAGTCGGCCGCCATGGCTCCTCCGATCTCGCCGGACACGACGAGCGCTGAACGTACCAACAATAGATCGATTCATCACAGGTCAGAACGTACCCTAGCTGCTTCAAAAGGTCCAAGAAACTTTTGATAGATGGAACATGGAGGCGAGCATACGACATTGAAGGACCGAAAACGACGACCAGAGGGGGGTGAATGGGAGCCTCTAATTTCTTTCGAAATATTCAGCCGCTGTCCCAAAATCACCGCCAAATGCACGAAGTAAACACCGTGACGTCCACGACCCAAACGAGTGGATGGATATTCCCTAGGAACACAGCGGGACACCACTCACGGCAAGAAACGCTACCCGAACCGAAGGACAGAAAATGAGATACCCAACTCCTATAGAGAAGAAGCGAGTTCCGAATCTAAAATAACCAAGCGAACTGATGACGAGAGTATCTAGATAGGATCCATGGATTAGTGGAAAACCAACGCAAGAAACGGATTGCAAATCGGAGCTCAAACGTGCGGGAAACGAGAGAAACAGTGAGACCGGAATTTCCGAGAGCTTCCTACCAGAATTTCTAAGCAAAAGATAAAATAGGGAAAGGACAAAAAAGAAAGCAGCACCCTTCTCAACAACGTGACCAGTTAATCAAGCAATAGGCATTGAACTAATCAAACAAAGATTAGCTAGGAATATTTAAATGGTTTACTCACTATTGCTTGAAAGTGACTGCAATATAGAAACTTAAATGCTGCTACAGAGAGAGAAAGAAACCAGCAAGGGAAGGAGCTGCTCATGACTGTGCTACACTCAAATTCGGCTGGCTCAGCGTTGATGTGAAACCTGCTGCGGCTGGATAGCAAAAACGGACAGAGAGAGAGAGAGTGGCGCTCAGCGTTGGTGCTTCACTCGATTCACGACTAGTGCAAGCCAGTTGGCCTGGAACGAACGCGGTTACAGGGGTCGGGCTGGGATTGTGCTGCCGTGACCCGTGCTGTACCGGTGGCCACTGAATCTACTCAGATAAGCACGAACTGGAGCTGAACAGCAAAGAACATAGAGAGGGAGAGGTGCGGATAGAGGGGCTGCACTCACGACCGCGCCTTCAAAACACTGGACATCACCGACACAGCAGATGCTCGTGAACGCGGATCAGGCTCCTCGGATCCTGACCGGTGCAACAACCTGCTCTCCCCCGACTAGCTGCGGTGTTACACCGAGCAGAGGCCCGAGCGCAACAAGCAGCGGAGAAAGCGAGCACAAATCCGACAGGAACTCCTCCCAAAACAAAAATAAACGAAACCAAACTTTGCCCAGGCAACCACAAAGGAGTTGTCGAGCTACTCCTAGAGAATCATGGCCCGAAATCAACTCAATCCACGGGAAAATCAGATCATGGCCAAGAACACAGAAAAAATCCCAAAAACGCAATTCGTTCGGTTTCTTCGTGCTCGAGTCGATTCAATCAAATTCACTTAAGGAGTAGCATCAACTCATGTCATAGCACGAATCAAACCAAAAAGAACGAACCAAAACGCTCTAGAAACGATGAATCGAACCACGAACGGGGGAGGAAAAACAAGAACAAAAAAACTACGAAAATCACATATACAAGTGATGAATCCCGGAGGACAAGAGGAGGATTCGAGTCTCCATTCCCAACTCGAAAATCACAGATTACACAACACGAATTTTTCAGTTGTGGACCTCAAGAATACTAGAGAGAGAGGAACCCTAAGAATGAAAAATATCTAAGAGGTAAGAGGTGTTTGGGGCACCCCTTCCTTATTTATCATGGCTATTACACATTTCCCAAAATGCCCCTAACTAAATAGAGTGAACCACCTAGCCTAAGGGCATTATGGTCCAACTCAATTTCTGTCGATCCGATGGCCACGCGCCTTTCACCACTTTGCTTCGCCTCGGCGCAAGCTTCACGATGATGCCACGTGCCGCCTCCGATTCCCGCAGAACCGCACCCGGGTTTTGAGGCCCAAACCCGAAAACCGTCCACCCGCGAGTAGCGTACTCCATACGCATCCCCCCGCGCTTCGACACGTGTCACTTCGTCCTCGACCGCCCGACCGCTAAGTCCTCGTGAGCCTCCGCTCGACTCGCCCAGCCGCTGTCTTGACTCGGTCAACATGGTCAACTCCACCATGTACACTTGCGCTTGTCGAAGTCCCCAAGTGTCAGCCACCGCGGCTGGTCACCCGGCCTCCTGATCCCTCGGTCCAAGCCCAGCATCCATCCTTCACCGCTCCCGGTCCATCGGCACAGACCCGCATGACCTTCACCTTCGCCGTCGACCACTGCCTCCGAGCTCCACACCTGCGCACCACAAGCCAAGAGACATGTTGCACAACCCAACTCACGCCATGGTTAGTTCACAAACTCAACCCGAAGCGCCAGCTCGTTGACAATCACTCATCACACTCAGAACCACAAAGGCACATATCAACCTTGTGTTCTCAATCTCCCCCTTGATGAGTGCATTGTCAACACCAACACACAACAGCTGAGCAAAAGAAACAAAAGAAGAAGAAGAAAAGAGAACTCATCCAAATGACCAAAAGCTAATGAAAAGCTAAAACGGGGTCACTTGAAATGAGCAAAGCTTGGTCCCCAACGACATGGGCAACGACTCGACGCAACCAAGCAAACAACAGCTAGCCCTCAAGAAGAGGCAGAAAGGGCTCAACACCACTAGCAAAGCAACTCAATTGCAACTCCCCCTAAACAAATGCAGTTCCCAAATGAATGCATGCACTCAACTCTCTGGATTTGTGGATTGTGTGTTCTCTCCCCCTTGTTGGCACATGCACTTATCAAGATAGCTCTCCCCCTTGGAAATACAGCAAGAGGCTGAGAAACTGCAACTCCCCCTCAAAAGATGCTATGAATGCACATGAAGGCATGAGCTTCAGGAGTATAGCAATCAGAAGGAAAAGATGTTCTAACTGGTGCTGTTATGTGAGTATAGCAACATATACAAGTGCTAGCAAATGCTCAAACTGATCAAGTGAAACGAAATATGGCAATTAAGTAATTTTGATCAATGTTAAGCAATTTCAAAGACGGGGTTCACCACTGAAAGTAGCACATAGTATGAATAAGTAGGAAATCAACCTAGTGTAACAATTATATAAAAGGTGAACTACCCCAAACATTGGTCAATCATCATGCCAAAGATGAACCTAAGACTTGTGTTTTCAACAAATTTTATTTTATCGGAGTTCGCAGCTTAACACAAGAATTAGTCAAAGCATGTGATTGCGAGAGGTTGTAAGCACTGTCTTGCCTAACTTTTCAACCGGGCGAAGCCTATGCCAAATAGCAATCAGAAGCTTAAGGCCACGGTTTCGGTCTTACACTACACCGCTCAACTTCATCTCAAGTGCAGTGAGAAGTAGTCTCGATACGGTGATGTGTTGACAAGTGCAAACCCATCTCGATCTTTTCATTTCATTTACTTGGATTCAAATTTTAGCACAAGTATGTCAGAGTTAATCCAAGGAAGTGAATGACTCAAAGCATGAGACATAGCAACCCAGCATATAAATGATAGCATCAGGGATTTCAGCACTTGTATATGTGATTTTCGTAGTTTTTTTGTTCTTGTTTTTCCTCCCCCGTTCGTGGTTCGATTCATCGTTTCTAGAGCGTTTTGGTTCGTTCTTTTTGGTTTGATTCGTGCTATGACATGAGTTGATGCTACTCCTTAAGTGAATTTGATTGAATCGACTCGAGCACGAAGAAACCGAACGAATTGCGTTTTTGGGATTTTTTCTGTGTTCTTGGCCATGATCTGATTTTCCCGTGGATTGAGTTGATTTCGGGCCATGATTCTCTAGGAGTAGCTCGACAACTCCTTTGTGGTTGCCTGGGCAAAGTTTGGTTTCGTTTATTTTTGTTTTGGGAGGAGTTCCTGTCGGATTTGTGCTCGCTTTCTCCGCTGCTTGTTGCGCTCGGGCCTCTGCTCGGTGTAACACCGCAGCTAGTCGGGGGAGAGCAGGTTGTTGCACCGGTCAGGATCCGAGGAGCCTGATCCGCGTTCACGAGCATCTGCTGTGTCGGTGATGTCCAGTGTTTTGAAGGCGCGGTCGTGAGTGCAGCCCCTCTATCCGCACCTCTCCCTCTCTATGTTCTTTGCTGTTCAGCTCCAGTTCGTGCTTATCTGAGTAGATTCAGTGGCCACCGGTACAGCACGGGTCACGGCAGCACAATCCCAGCCCGACCCCTGTAACCGCGTTCGTTCCAGGCCAACTGGCTTGCACTAGTCGTGAATCGAGTGAAGCACCAACGCTGAGCGCCACTCTCTCTCTCTCTGTCCGTTTTTGCTATCCAGCCGCAGCAGGTTTCACATCAACGCTGAGCCAGCCGAATTTGAGTGTAGCACAGTCATGAGCAGCTCCTTCCCTTGCTGGTTTCTTTCTCTCTCTGTAGCAGCATTTAAGTTTCTATATTGCAGTCACTTTCAAGCAATAGTGAGTAAACCATTTAAATATTCCTAGCTAATCTTTGTTTGATTAGTTCAATGCCTATTGCTTGATTAACTGGTCACGTTGTTGAGAAGGGTGCTGCTTTCTTTTTTGTCCTTTCCCTATTTTATCTTTTGCTTAGAAATTCTGGTAGGAAGCTCTCGGAAATTCCGGTCTCACTGTTTCTCTCGTTTCCCGCACGTTTGAGCTCCGATTTGCAATCCGTTTCTTGCGTTGGTTTTCCACTAATCCATGGATCCTATCTAGATACTCTCGTCATCAGTTCGCTTGGTTATTTTAGATTCGGAACTCGCTTCTTCTCTATAGGAGTTGGGTATCTCATTTTCTGTCCTTCGGTTCGGGTAGCGTTTCTTGCCGTGAGTGGTGTCCCGCTGTGTTCCTAGGGAATATCCATCCACTCGTTTGGGTCGTGGACGTCACGGTGTTTACTTCGTGCATTTGGCGGTGATTTTGGGACAGCGGCTGAATATTTCGAAAGAAATTAGAGGCTCCCATTCACCCCCCTCTGGTCGTCGTTTTCGGTCCTTCAATGTCGTATGCTCGCCTCCATGTTCCATCTATCAAAAGTTTCTTGGACCTTTTGAAGCAGCTAGGGTACGTTCTGACCTGTGATGAATCGATCTATTGTTGGTACGTTCAGCGCTCGTCGTGTCCGGCGAGATCGGAGGAGCCATGGCGGCCGACTGCTCGACGGTCCGGTGCATCCAGGGCGGGTACATCACCTGCGACAATTACCCGGGGAAGCAGCTGGATGGGTGCGCCTGCGTCTGCGCGCCCAAGAACGGCCGGAACTGCGTGCTCCACCTCCAGTCCGGCTCCACTTACAACTGCAGCGACAAGAAGGACAGAAAATGAGATACCCAACTCCTATAGAGAAGAAGCGAGTTCCGAATCTAAAATAACCAAGCGAACTGATGACGAGAGTATCTAGATAGGATCCATGGATTAGTGGAAAACCAACGCAAGAAACGGATTGCAAATCGGAGCTCAAACGTGCGGGAAACGAGAGAAACAGTGAGACCGGAATTTCCGAGAGCTTCCTACCAGAATTTCTAAGCAAAAGATAAAATAGGGAAAGGACAAAAAAGAAAGCAGCACCCTTCTCAACAACGTGACCAGTTAATCAAGCAATAGGCATTGAACTAATCAAACAAAGATTAGCTAGGAATATTTAAATGGTTTACTCACTATTGCTTGAAAGTGACTGCAATATAGAAACTTAAATGCTGCTACAGAGAGAGAAAGAAACCAGCAAGGGAAGGAGCTGCTCATGACTGTGCTACACTCAAATTCGGCTGGCTCAGCGTTGATGTGAAACCTGCTGCGGCTGGATAGCAAAAACGGACAGAGAGAGAGAGAGTGGCGCTCAGCGTTGGTGCTTCACTCGATTCACGACTAGTGCAAGCCAGTTGGCCTGGAACGAACGCGGTTACAGGGGTCGGGCTGGGATTGTGCTGCCGTGACCCGTGCTGTACCGGTGGCCACTGAATCTACTCAGATAAGCACGAACTGGAGCTGAACAGCAAAGAACATAGAGAGGGAGAGGTGCGGATAGAGGGGCTGCACTCACGACCGCGCCTTCAAAACACTGGACATCACCGACACAGCAGATGCTCGTGAACGCGGATCAGGCTCCTCGGATCCTGACCGGTGCAACAACCTGCTCTCCCCCGACTAGCTGCGGTGTTACACCGAGCAGAGGCCCGAGCGCAACAAGCAGCGGAGAAAGCGAGCACAAATCCGACAGGAACTCCTCCCAAAACAAAAATAAACGAAACCAAACTTTGCCCAGGCAACCACAAAGGAGTTGTCGAGCTACTCCTAGAGAATCATGGCCCGAAATCAACTCAATCCACGGGAAAATCAGATCATGGCCAAGAACACAGAAAAAATCCCAAAAACGCAATTCGTTCGGTTTCTTCGTGCTCGAGTCGATTCAATCAAATTCACTTAAGGAGTAGCATCAACTCATGTCATAGCACGAATCAAACCAAAAAGAACGAACCAAAACGCTCTAGAAACGATGAATCGAACCACGAACGGGGGAGGAAAAACAAGAACAAAAAAACTACGAAAATCACATATACAAGTGATGAATCCCGGAGGACAAGAGGAGGATTCGAGTCTCCATTCCCAACTCGAAAATCACAGATTACACAACCACGAATTTTTCAGTTGTGGACCTCAAGAATACTAGAGAGAGAGGAACCCTAAGAATGAAAAATATCTAAGAGGTAAGAGGTGTTTGGGGCACCCCTTCCTTATTTATCATGGCTATTACACATTTCCCAAAATGCCCCTAACTAAATAGAGTGAACCACCTAGCCTAAGGGCATTATGGTCCAACTCAATTTCTGTCGATCCGATGGCCACGCGCCTTTCACCACTTTGCTTCGCCTCGGCGCAAGCTTCACGATGATGCCACGTGCCGCCTCCGATTCCCGCAGAACCGCACCCGGGTTTTGAGGCCCAAACCCGAAAACCGTCCACCCGCGAGTAGCGTACTCCATACGCATCCCCCCGCGCTTCGACACGTGTCACTTCGTCCTCGACCGCCCGACCGCTAAGTCCTCGTGAGCCTCCGCTCGACTCGCCCAGCCGCTGTCTTGACTCGGTCAACATGGTCAACTCCACCATGTACACTTGCGCTTGTCGAAGTCCCCAAGTGTCAGCCACCGCGGCTGGTCACCCGGCCTCCTGATCCCTCGGTCCAAGCCCAGCATCCATCCTTCACCGCTCCCGGTCCATCGGCACAGACCCGCATGACCTTCACCTTCGCCGTCGACCACTGCCTCCGAGCTCCACACCTGCGCACCACAAGCCAAGAGACATGTTGCACAACCCAACTCACGCCATGGTTAGTTCACAAACTCAACCCGAAGCGCCAGCTCGTTGACAATCACTCATCACACTCAGAACCACAAAGGCACATATCAACCTTGTGTTCTCAATCTCCCCCTTGATGAGTGCATTGTCAACACCAACACACAACAGCTGAGCAAAAGAAACAAAAGAAGAAGAAGAAAAGAGAACTCATCCAAATGACCAAAAGCTAATGAAAAGCTAAAACGGGGTCACTTGAAATGAGCAAAGCTTGGTCCCCAACGACATGGGCAACGACTCGACGCAACCAAGCAAACAACAGCTAGCCCTCAAGAAGAGGCAGAAAGGGCTCAACACCACTAGCAAAGCAAC
>JAHUYU010001495.1:0-21419 GCA_030439765.1 Tripidium arundinaceum | reverse complement strand
CAGTGCCGCTCCCTCCCCGACAGCTGCAGTTGATCACACTCCAGTTCGTGGACAAAACCTACAACCCATACTTGAGCAATACGATGATGAAGCTCCAGCAGAATAAGGTGAGGCCATTGATCACCCAAGGCTAAGACAAATGATATGTCAGATATAAATATCAGGGTACCCAGTATTTATATGATAGTAAACGTCAATACTAACTCAGCCAGTGGTTAAGGGCTATGATACGGTCTCATCCGACCCGATGGCAGAGTTTCCACCTCGCCCGATCCCAAGGGTGTGGACTCCACCTCGCCCGATCCCAAGGGTGTGGGCTCTGCCTCACCTGACCCTTGAGGGCCATACTCCGCCTCGCCCGGGCCCAAGGGTGTGGGCTTCGCCTCGCCCGACCCTTAAAGGCCGGATTCCGCCTTGCCCGGCCCTTAAGGGCTGGATTCCGCCTCGCCCGATCCTTGGGGGTCGGGGTCATTTTCGTACAAAAGAAAAGACCCACAGAGGGGCCCACGTCATTTCGACCACTTCGGGTGTACGGCTCTGATAACTAGGAAAGGGGCGAGCACGCCTCGATATGACCCGTACCTACTACGAGCCATACCGGGGACTCTCACGTCGCCCACGGCGTCAACATGTCAACACTGTGTTGTCTACTCCTCGTATGGCCTCCGTCAGGTATTAACAGTGCGGCACTGTGCTGCCAACTTCCAGTACGACCCTTGTCACTAAGTACCGTTGGCCAAACTGCCCGCACGGGAGGGATAGGGCGCCACAACCGGCAAACGAGGCTCGTGCATGGCAACAGTGGTCAGCCAAACCATGACGTGACGCCATCTACAAGATCTACATGGTCAGTGGGACCCGCACAAGGAGAAGGATGCGGAACAACTCCTGTAGCTTGTCTTCTCTTTCTTCTTTTCCTCTTTTAGCTTCCCCTTCTCTCTCTCTTGTAACTGGCCTCCACCCCTTGGTCTATAAAAGGGAAGGCAAGGCACGATCTCAGGGGCATCCGAACTTAGGCCATCTGAGCACCCCTGAGATCGGAACACACACACACACAGACACACACACACACACACTCGCAGCACAGAGACGTGGGACTGCTTCCCTTTCTCGCCCGTTTGTAACCCCTACTGCAAACCCTATGCAAGTAACGCAAGCAGCTCGCCACTGGATGTAGGGACATTCCGCCCGAACCAATATACATTCTTATGTCCTCTTAGCACACCATCCGAGCCTAGACGTGTAATCTCAAGAGATTCACTAGTCGGCGGTTTAGAACACCGACAGTTAGTGTGCCAGGTAGGGGCTTTTGCGCATCACGCCACTTTCACCACCAAGCTTCGGATGGCTAGCCACCGCATTAGCCTTGTCCCGGGCGTGCACGTGCGCTTCGGGACCCTGGACTTCCTCATCGCCGAGGAGGACGGGTTGGAGTTGGTTGGTGCCTTGGCACCGCCTCCTGCCCCACTGGCCTTGACGCAATCATCGAGGCTCTCAAGAAGCAACAGCTGAGCGCCCCGGAGGTTCGCGCCCCAGAACGTGACCAGCTCCTCGACTTCGATTTTGGGAAGCTAGAGCACCAGCTCGCCGTCTACCTAGGACCTCACCCATCCCAGGAGGACCTGCATGCTCTCACCTTCTCCTTCATCAACATCATGACGTAGCTCACCGGCGGAGAGCCAATCTCCCCGGACATTCTCGCCCGGAATGCCTTGGCGGCATTCCCGTTCAGCTTGCACAACGCTGCAGGAACTATCACTAGCCTTGCAGCGCAGCATTCCCCTCCCGTGGAGAGCGAGTTCATCGGGATAGTGGATTATGTCGTGGACTCGATCTATGACCTCCTCATGCCGGATTCGGAGTCGCCCTCCGATTCCAACTCCAGCAAGGGGAGCCATCACCCCTCGCGCGAATGCTTTATGGCAGAGATCGACGACGGTCACGTCTCGAGCACCAGCCACTTGGGCAAAGACCCCCAAGAGGTCCACGTACGCGCGACCGTAGGAGGGGCAAGAGTCCCGCGTCCACCGTCCACCGGCCCAGGCAGCCTCAACCCCGCCCCAGCGGAGGCAACCGCTGCTAGAACAGCTGCAGGCGCGGTAGCAAGAGCTCGACGAGGCCCGGCGTGGGCTGGAGCTGGAGCGCGCTCAGCTCGAGCGTGAGATCGAGCGCCGCTGTGCTGACAGAGGGCACGCGTGCACCGCGGCCCGCGATGTGCACTGGTGGATCGTGGAGGACGATGACGGTCCTCCACGGTTCACCCGGCCAGCCAAAACATCGCCGCCGCAGCGGCCTTACTCCAAGCGCTCCCGGTACCCGCAACCCCCGAGGAGAGCAAGACTCAACGGGAGATCCGCGAGCTGCTCGAGCACGTAGCAAAACAGCAGGCAGAGAGCTCACAGTCACGACGACGTGGGCTCGATGCCAGCCAGCACGCGTCTGCCAAATGCAACGCGGGCGACGCATCGGTCCACCAGGCGCCGCGCGGAGCAGTGGCTGCCAACATGCCCCCGATACGGGAATGTGTCGGCCCCATCCGCGATGCCCGAGTCATCCTGGACGCCCGTAGGCGCGGAAGGGACGACAGGCGACAGGAGGCTGGCCACGGCTATCGCCCTCGCCGCGACGGGCGCTACGATGCCAACGAGGACCGGAGTCCGAGCCCCCCGCCGCCGAGACCTCAGGCTTTCGGCCGGCACATCCTCTGTGCACCGTTTTCACAACGGTACTCTGCACCGATGAACGTCCTCAAGTACTCCGGGGAATCAAACCCCGGCCTCTGGCTTGAGGATTAGCGGCTTGCCTGCCAGGCCGGTGGCACAGAAAATGACAACTTCATCATCCGCAACCTCCCCTTGTACCTAGCCAACTCGACCCGAACATGGCTGGAGCACCTCTCGCCCGACAGCATCCAAGATTGGGCGGACTTAAAGGAGATCTTCGTGGGGAACTTCCAGGGCACCTACACACGCCCTGGGAATCTCTGGGACCTCAAGAACTATCGGCAGAAGCCGGATGAGTCCCTCCATGACTACATCCGACGCTTTTCCAGGCAGTGCAACGAGCTACCAAACATCGTTGATGCCATCATCAGCGTGTTCCTGTCCGGGACTACCAACAAGACCGTGGTTCACAAGCTGGGGTGAAAGAGTCCGCGAACTACCAAGGAGCTCCTTGACATCGCCACCAGCCACGCCTCCGGCGAGGACGCGGTGGGGGCGATTTTCGACCGCTCCAAGGGCAAGGCAAAGCGAGACGAGGACGCCAACGAAGACACCTCCAACCGCTCCAGCAAAAAGAAGAAGAAGAATAAGCAGCGGCGCGAGGGCTCGCTCGTGGACGCTCCCGAATGAAAAGGCAAGAAGGCACCCACCGAGGGCACCCCGGACCACTTCGATAAGATGCTTAAGTGGCCATGCCAAAACCATGGCTACCCCGTTAAGCAAGCACTCAAGGACTGCGGGCTCATGTAGAAGTTCTTGGCGGGCGGCTCCAAGAAAGGGGAGCAAAAGAAGCCCGACCCCACGGAGGATGATGCCAAGAGGGAGGACGGCGCCTTCCCAACCGAGACCACCTGCCTCATGATCTTCGGTGGGCCAGACTCCTACACCTCAAAACGTCGTCAAAAGCTCGAGCGTTGTTGGTAGTTCTTAGCGTAGCAGAAACGTCCGCAAGCGCACGGAAGTACCGTTGTAGCTTTCACCCGGAGTATTCCTAGGTATCGATTTCCACGGGGAACGAGAAGTGAACTAGAAGAGATCAAGATCGTCCTAGAGACAAGGTAGAAGAATGTTTTTGCAGGTAGAGAGGAGTTTTCTAAGGTTTTCCTAAGATCGCTAGATAACCAACACTCAGGCTTTACTATACTTACGTACTTCGGAGCAGCGGTTTCTTTCTGATCCTCGAAAAGACTGGGAAGGGGTGATCGGGGTCAGGCCGCCTAAAGCTCTACGAAACACCAAACCGAACGTGGTGGAATACAAAGGCCTGGTCAGAGCTGTCACCTCTGGGGCTACCACAACTATCCGTAGGTTTGGGCGCAAACTCAGGTGAACACTAGCCTAGACACCACGTCTAAGCTAATGATTACTACTCTAGCCCGGATCCTTGGACTAGAGCACTCGGTCGAGCGGAGTTCTCGTAAATAAGTAAAGTAAAAGCTGAACTTTAGTTAAATGGAGAACTTGAAAATTCCAAAGAAAGAACCTGGATACTACTCACGAATGAGTCGACACCGTAGAGGTACAAGGTCGAGGAGGGTCCGACAAACCCGGCTCCTCCTTAACTCTCTTCCTCTCCTCTCTTCCTTGTTTTCTCTAATACAACTAGGTAGGAGCACCTAGAGGGACACTACTACTAAAGATATGAAAGATGAAGCTCAAGTGTAGAGTGTGTGTTGAAATGAGAGCACTACCCCTCCTTTTATACATGATGGAGGTCGGTTTGGTGTGAGAAAAATTAGGAAACTTGTGTACACTGCCTCTACATGTCGGCATGCAACCGCCAGAGAAGGGTGGGCCCGAGAGGAGCCAGTGGCGGTGCGGCCGCACCCTGGCCTGCTCCGCTCGCCACCGCCTTGCTCTGGTGGGTCTCTAGTTGGGCCAGGGTTGCTTCCACGTAGGTGTTCTTCCCAAGTTTTGCATGAAGTTGGGCTTTTCGCTTGATTCCTTGGTGTATGATCTGCGTTACGCTTTCTCTGTTGGCGTATTTTGACTCTAATTCCACTGTACTTTAGTATAGCCTCTGCAAAATAGTAAGCTTCCAATACAAGTGGAACTATATCAATAGTGAATGCATATGTGTCTAAAGTATGTTTATTTCTCCTGCTTTTGGACTATAATTGGTGGTCGGATATGGTCGTTAGTGACCGCCAACAAATCCCCCAAGCTTAACCTTTGCTCGTCCCGAGCAAATAGCTAAGTACTTGGTTGTTGATCAGGAAATGCTTCTATGCCGTTATAATTCACAAGTGCCATGTTTATAACAAAGTATCCTTCCGCAATTCAAATAAGTTGGCATTTTTATCCACCCTTTACCTTGATCCTTGTGGGGGGCGGTATAGCCTTTTCCAAGTTTTTGGGCGGTTGCAAGATAGAACAGTTAAAACAGAATCACCAATCATTCATTCTTTGATTAACCATCTATCCGGAGATTTTATGAGTTTTGTAAAACAAAAGTAAGTTCCTCAAATGATTCTCTCAATCGCTCAATGATTATGAATACCTACCAGAGCCATTTGACATGATTCAAAAGTCAAAACCTTAGTCATATGCTACTTGTTATTGCATTAAACTTTGTCAAATTGTTTGTGACCCTTGTTGAAGATTCTTGTCATGCACCCATGATCAAGACACACGTATACCCACAAATAAAATGCTGGCTCTTACACCAAGAGTTACGCAATTCATTTTGTTCGTCTACTAAAAATACTCCAATTATTATGATTCTCTCTCCAAAAAGTATTCATGTGCCAAAAGAGTTTGGGCTATGCTAAAAAAAACCATGCCAAAGTGCATGAGAAAAAGAAAGCATGCCAAAGAGCATGATGCATAAAAGAAAAAAAGAGAGAGGAAACAATGGGCACTTCGATGCCCGCCCTGAGAGACAACAATGGGTACCTCGATACCCGCCAGTGAGAATAAGATAGCCCATACTCTCAGAAGCACTTTCAAAAAAAAGAAAGAGAGAGAGTCATCATAAAAGGAGTACAAAAATAATTTATGATCCATCTCCACACACTTGCACGTCTCGATCAAAGTGTATGACTTGCATCTCCTTGAGGTCTAGTTTTTGACTTAGTAAAATATGTGATACAAGTATGCCTCATTTTTATACCTACCTAAAACTCCACTCAAAAGCCTTAGTGGTAGGATATGAAAAAGAAGGCAACATACCAAATGCCTTGGTGAGGTTTCATACACATTGAGCGATTGAGAGAATCATTTGAGGAACTTACTTTTGTTTTACAAAACTCATAAAATCTCCGGATAGATGGTTAATCAAAGAATGAATGATTGGTGATTCTGTTTTAACTGTTCTATCTTGCAACCGCCCAAAAACTTGGAAAAGCTATACGCCCCACAAGGATCAAGGTAAAGGGTGGATAAAAATGCCAACTTATTTGAATTGCGGAAGGATACTTTGTTATAAACATGGCACTTGTGAATTATAACGGCATAGAAGCATTTCCTGATCAACAACCAAGTACTTAGCTATTTGCTCGGGACGAGCAAAGGTTAAGCTTGGGGGATTTGTTGGCGGTCACTAACGACCATATCCGACCACCAATTATAGTCCAAAAGCAGGAGAAATAAACATACTTTAGACACATATGCATTCACTATTGATATAGTTCCACTTGTATTGGAAGCTTACTATTTTGCAGAGGCTATACTAAAGTACAGTGGAATTAGAGTCAAAATACGCCAACAGAGAAAGCGTAACGCAGATCATACACCAAGGAATCAAGCGAAAAGCCCAACTTCATGCAAAACTTGGGAAGAACACCTACGTGGAAGCAACCCTGGCCCAACTAGAGACCCACCAGAGCAAGGCGGTGGCGAGCGGAGCAGGCCAGGGTGCGGCCGCACCGCCACTGGCTCCTCTCGGGCCCACCCTTCTCTGGCGGTTGCATGCCGACATGTAGAGGCAGTGTACACAAGTTTCCTAATTTTTCTCACACCAAACCGACCTCCATCATGTATAAAAGGAGGGGTAGTGCTCTCATTTCAACACACACTCTACACTTGAGCTTCATCTTTCATATCTTTAGTAGTAGTGTCCCTCTAGGTGCTCCTACCTAGTTGTATTAGAGAAAACAAGGAAGAGAGGAGAGGAAGAGAGTTAAGGAGGAGCCGGGTTTGTCGGACCCTCCTCGACCTTGTACCTCTACGGTGTCGACTCATTCGTGAGTAGTATCCAGGTTCTTTCTTTGGAATTTTCAAGTTCTCCATTTAACTAAAGTTCAGCTTTTACTTTACTTATTTACGAGAACTCCGCTCGACCGAGTGCTCTAGTCCAAGGATCCGGGCTAGAGTAGTAATCATTAGCTTAGACGTGGTGTCTAGGCTAGTGTTCACCTGAGTTTGCGCCCAAACCTACGGATAGTTGTGGTAGCCCCAGAGGTGACAGCTCTGACCAGGCCTTTGTATTCCACCACGTTCGGTTTGGTGTTTCGTAGAGCTTTAGGCGGCCTGACCCCGATCACCCCTTCCCAGTCTTTTCGAGGATCAGAAAGAAACCGCTGCTCCGAAGTACGTAAGTATAGTAAAGCCTGAGTGTTGGTTATCTAGCGATCTTAGGAAAACCTTAGAAAACTCCTCTCTACCTGCAAAAACATTCTTCTACCTTGTCTCTAGGACGATCTTGATCTCTTCTAGTTCACTTCTCGTTCCCCGTGGAAATCGATACCTAGGAATACTCCGGGTGAAAGCTACAACGGTACTTCCGTGCGCTTGCGGACGTTTCTGCTACGCTAAGAACTACCAACAACGCTCGAGCTTTTGACGACGTTTTGAGGTGTAGGAGTCTGGCCCACCGAAGATCATGAGGCAGGTGGTCTCGGTTGGGAAGGCGCCGTCCTCCCTCTTGGCATCATCCTCCGTGGGGTCGGGCTTCTTTTGCTCCCCTTTCTTGGAGCCGCCCGCCAAGAACTTCTACATGAGCCCGCAGTCCTTGAGTGCTTGCTTAACGGGGTAGCCATGGTTTTGGCATGGCCACTTAAGCATCTTATCGAAGTGGTCCGGGGTGCCCTCGGTGGGTGCCTTCTTGCCTTTTCATTCGGGAGCGTCCACGAGCGAGCCCTCGCGCCGCTGCTTATTCTTCTTCTTCTTTTTGCTGGAGCGGTTGGAGGTGTCTTCGTTGGCGTCCTCGTCTCGCTTTGCCTTGCCCTTGGAGCGGTCGAAAATCGCCCCCACCGCGTCCTCGCCGGAGGCGTGGCTGGTGGCGATGTCAAGGAGCTCCTTGGTAGTTCGCGGACTCTTTCACCCCAGCTTGTGAACCACGGTCTTGTTGGTAGTCCCGGACAGGAACACGCTGATGATGGCATCAACGATGTTTGGTAGCTCGTTGCACTGCCTGGAAAAGCGTCGGATGTAGTCATGGAGGGACTCATCCGGCTTCTGCCGATAGTTCTTGAGGTCCCAGAGATTCCCAGGGCGTGTGTAGGTGCCCTGGAAGTTCCCCACGAAGATCTCCTTTAAGTCCGCCCAATCTTGGATGCTGTCGGGCGAGAGGTGCTCCAGCCATGTTCGGGTCGAGTTGGCTAGGTACAAGGGGAGGTTGCGGATGATGAAGTTGTCATTTTCTGTGCCACCGGCCTGGCAGGCAAGCCGCTAATCCTCAAGCCAGAGGCCGGGGTTTGATTCCCCGGAGTACTTGAGGACGTTCATCGGTGCAGAGTACCGTTGTGAAAACGGTGCACAGAGGATGTGCCGGCCGAAAGCCTGAGGTCTCGGCGGCGGGGGGCTCGGACTCCGGTCCTCGTTGGCATCGTAGCGCCCGTCGCGGCGAGGGCGATAGCCGTGGCCAGCCTCCTGTCGCCTGTCGTCCCTTCCGCGCCTACGGGCGTCCAGGATGACTCGGGCATCGCGGATGGGGCCGACACATTCCCGTATCGGGGGCATGTTGGCAGCCACTGCTCCGCGCGGCGCCTGGTGGACCGATGCGTCGCCCGCGTTGCATTTGGCAGACGCGTGCTGGCTGGCATCGAGCCCACGTCGTCGTGACTGTGAGCTCTCTGCCTGCTGTTTTGCTACGTGCTCGAGCAGCTCGCGGATCTCCCGTTGAGTCTTGCTCTCCTCGGGGGTTGCGGGTACCGGGAGCGCTTGGAGTAAGGCCGCTGCGGCGGCGATGTTTTGGCTGGCCCGGGTGAACCGTGGAGGACCGTCATCGTCCTCCACGATCCACCAGTGCACATCGCGGGCCGCGGTGCACGCGTGCCCTCTGTCAGCACAGCGGCGCTCGATCTCACGCTCGAGCTGAGCGCGCTCCAGCTCCAGCCCACGCCGGGCCTCGTCGAGCTCTTGCTACCGCGCCTGCAGCTGTTCTAGCAGCGGTTGCCTCCGCTGGGGCGGGGTTGAGGCTGCCTGGGCCGGTGGACGGTGGACGCGGGACTCTTGCCCCTCCTACGGTCGCGCGTACGTGGACCTCTTGGGGGTCTTTGCCCAAGTGGCTGGTGCTCGAGACGTGACCGTCGTCGATCTCTGCCATAAAGCATTCGCGCGAGGGGTGATGGCTCCCCTTGCTGGAGTTGGAATCGGAGGGCGACTCCGAATCCGGCATGAGGAGGTCATAGATCGAGTCCACGACATAATCCACTATCCCGATGAACTCGCTCTCCACGGGAGGGGAATGCTGCGCTGCAAGGCTAGTGATAGTTCCTGCAGCGTTGTGCAAGCTGAACGGGAATGCCGCCAAGGCATTCCGGGCGAGAATGTCCGGGGAGATTGGCTCTCCGCCGGTGAGCTACGTCATGATGTTGATGAAGGAGAAGGTGAGAGCATGCAGGTCCTCCTGGGATGGGTGAGGTCCTAGGTAGACGGCGAGCTGGTGCTCTAGCTTCCCAAAATCGAAGTCGAGGAGCTGGTCACGTTCTGGGGCGCGAACCTCCGGGGCGCTCAGCTGTTGCTTCTTGAGAGCCTCGATGATTGCGTCAAGGCCAGTGGGGCAGGAGGCGGTGCCAAGGCACCAACCAACTCCAACCCGTCCTCCTCGGCGATGAGGAAGTCCAGGGTCCCGAAGCGCACGTGCACGCCCGGGACAAGGCTAATGCGGTGGCTAGCCATCCGAAGCTTGGTGGTGAAAGTGGCGTGATGCGCAAAAGCCCCTACCTGGCACACTAACTGTCGGTGTTCTAAACCGCCGACTAGTGAATCTCTTGAGATTACACGTCTAGGCTCGGATGGTGTGCTAAGAGGACATAAGAATGTATATTGGTTCGGGCGGAATGTCCCTACATCCAGTGGCGAGCTGCTTGCGTTACTTGCATAGGGTTTGCAGTAGGGGTTACAAACGGGCGAGAAAGGGAAGCAGTCCCACGTCTCTGTGCTGCGAGTGTGTGTGTGTGTGTGTCTGTGTGTGTGTGTGTTCCGATCTCAGGGGTGCTCAGATGGCCTAAGTTCGGATGCCCCTGAGATCGTGCCTTGCCTTCCCTTTTATAGACCAAGGGGTGGAGGCCAGTTACAAGAGAGAGAGAAGGGGAAGCTAAAAGAGGAAAAGAAGAAAGAGAAGACAAGCTACAGGAGTTGTTCCGCATCCTTCTCCTTGTGCGGGTCCCACTGACCATGTAGATCTTGTAGATGGCGTCACGTCATGGTTTGGCTGACCACTGTTGCCATGCACGAGCCTCGTTTGCCGGTTGTGGCGCCCTATCCCTCCCGTGCGGGCAGTTTGGCCAACGGTACTTAGTGACAAGGGTCGTACTGGAAGTTGGCAGCACAGTGCCGCACTGTTAATACCTGACGGAGGCCATACGAGGAGTAGACAACACAGTGTTGACATGTTGACGCCGTGGGCGACGTGAGAGTCCCCGGTATGGCTCGTAGTAGGTACGGGTCATATCGAGGCGTGCTCGCCCCTTTCCTAGTTATCAGAGCCGTACACCCGAAGTGGTCGAAATGACGTGGGCCCCTCTGTGGGTCTTTTCTTTTGTACGAAAATGACCCCGACCCCCAAGGATCGGGCGAGGCGGAATCCAGCCCTTAAGGGCCGGGCAAGGCGGAATCCGGCCTTTAAGGGTCGGGCGAGGCGAAGCCCACACCCTTGGGCCCGGGCGAGGCGGAGTATGGCCCTCAAGGGTCAGGTGAGGCAGAGCCCACACCCTTGGGATCGGGCGAGGTGGAGTCCACACCCTTGGGATCGGGCGAGGTGGAAACTCTGCCATCGGGTCGGATGAGACCGTATCATAGCCCTTAACCACTGGCTGAGTTAGTATTGACGTTTACTATCATATAAATACTGGGTACCCTGATATTTATATCTGACATATCATTTGTCTTAGCCTTGGGTGATCAATGGCCTCACCTTATTCTGCTGGAGCTTCATCATCGTATTGCTCAAGTATGGGTTGTAGGTTTTGTCCACGAACTGGAGTGTGATCAACTGCAGCTGTCGGGGAGGGAGCGGCACTGCCGCTGCCCAGCATTGCCATAGGTGACTACGGCACTGCTACATCAGGTACATCAGTGGAATTTGAATCGGCAGCTGCTTGAGAAGCTTCCACCTCTGTAGCCTGTCCTTCTTGTGGTCTTATATCACCAATGGCTAATTGCTTGATTGCTTCACAAGGTGGCTCCTCATTTCCTACAACACTTGCATCAATTTGCTCTACTTGAGAGCCGTTAGATTCATTAAACGTCACATCTACCGCTATTTCAATTCTCCCGAATGTCTTATTGAAAACACGGGTAGGCATGTTCGTTTGATCCAAAACCAAAAAGAAAACCTTCATCAACTTTAGGCGCAAATTTAGAGGACTTGGGTTTCTTGTTAAGTATGAAACACTTACGCCCAAATACTCTAAAGTAAGACACCTTTGGTTTGTTACCAGTTAGAAGCTCATATGAAGTTTTCTTCAACATCTTGTGTAGGTAGAGACGGTTGATGGCATGGCAAGCAGTGTTGACGGCTTCGGCCCAAAATAGGTCTGGAGTCTTGTACGCATCTAACATTGTCCTTTCCATGTCAATAAGTATTTGGTTCTTCCCTCTCTACTACACCATTTGGTTGAGGGGTGTATGGAGTTGAGAATTCATGCTTGATGCCCTCTTCATCAAGAAATTCTTCTACAAGGGTGTTTTTGAATATGGTCCCATTGTCACTTCTCACTTTCTTGATTGGATAGCTGAATTCCTTTTGTGCCCTTCTAATGAATATCTTCACCTTCACTTGGACTCGACTCTTGTCAAACATAAAGAACACCCAAGTGAAACAGGAATAATCATCAACAATAACAAGACCATATTTGTTACCCCTGATACTAAGGTAGGCGACCGGTCCAAAGAGGTCCATGTGAATTAGCTCCAGCAGAATAAGGTGAGGCCATTGATCACCCAAGGCTAAGACAAATGATATGTCAGATATAAATATCAGGGTACCCAGTATTTATATGATAGTAAACGTCAATACTAACTCAGCCAGTGGTTAAGGGCTATGATACGGTCTCATCCGACCCGATGGCAGAGTTTCCACCTCGCCGATCCCAAGGGTGTGGACTCCACCTCGCCCGATCCCAAGGGTGTGGGCTCTGCCTCACCTGACCCTTGAGGGCCATACTCCGCCTCGCCCGGGCCCAAGGGTGTGGGCTTCGCCTCGCCCGACCCTTAAAGGCCGGATTCCGCCTTGCCCGGCCCTTAAGGGCTGGATTCCGCCTCGCCCGATCCTTGGGGGTCGGGGTCATTTTCGTACAAAAGAAAAGACCCACAGAGGGGCCCACGTCATTTCGACCACTTCGGGTGTACGGCTCTGATAACTAGGAAAGGGGCGAGCACGCCTCGATATGACCCGTACCTACTACGAGCCATACCGGGGACTCTCACGTCGCCCACGGCGTCAACATGTCAACACTGTGTTGTCTACTCCTCGTATGGCCTCCGTCAGGTATTAACAGTGCGGCACTGTGCTGCCAACTTCCAGTACGACCCTTGTCACTAAGTACCGTTGGCCAAACTGCCCGCACGGGAGGGATAGGGCGCCACAACCGGCAAACGAGGCTCGTGCATGGCAACAGTGGTCAGCCAAACCATGACGTGACGCCATCTACAAGATCTACATGGTCAGTGGGACCCGCACAAGGAGAAGGATGCGGAACAACTCCTGTAGCTTGTCTTCTCTTTCTTCTTTTCCTCTTTTAGCTTCCCCTTCTCTCTCTCTTGTAACTGGCCTCCACCCCTTGGTCTATAAAAGGGAAGGCAAGGCACGATCTCAGGGGCATCCGAACTTAGACCATCTGAGCACCCCTGAGATCGGAACACACACACACACAGACACACACACACACACACTCGCAGCACAGAGACGTGGGACTGCTTCCCTTTCTCGCCCGTTTGTAACCCCTACTGCAAACCCCTATGCAAGTAACGCAAGCAGCTCGCCACTGGATGTAGGGACATTCCGCCCGAACCAATATACATTCTTATGTCCTCTTAGCACACCATCCGAGCCTAGACGTGTAATCTCAAGAGATTCACTAGTCGGCGGTTTAGAACACCGACAGTTAGTGTGCCAGGTAGGGGCTTTTGCGCATCACGCCACTTTCACCACCAAGCTTCGGATGGCTAGCCACCGCATTAGCCTTGTCCCGGGCGTGCACGTGCGCTTCGGGACCCTGGACTTCCTCATCGCCGAGGAGGACGGGTTGGAGTTGGTTGGTGCCTTGGCACCGCCTCCTGCCCCACTGGCCTTGACGCAATCATCGAGGCTCTCAAGAAGCAACAGCTGAGCGCCCCGGAGGTTCGCGCCCCAGAACGTGACCAACTCCTCGACTTCGATTTTGGGAAGCTAGAGCACCAGCTCGCCGTCTACCTAGGACCTCACCCATCCCAGGAGGACCTGCATGCTCTCACCTTCTCCTTCATCAACATCATGACGTAGCTCACCGGCGGAGAGCCAATCTCCCCGGACATTCTCGCCCGGAATGCCTTGGCGGCATTCCCGTTCAGCTTGCACAACGCTGCAGGAACTATCACTAGCCTTGCAGCGCAGCATTCCCCTCCCCGTGGAGAGCGAGTTCATCGGGATAGTGGATTATGTCGTGGACTCGATCTATGACCTCCTCATGCCGGATTCGGAGTCGCCCTCCGATTCCAACTCCAGCAAGGGGAGCCATCACCCCTCGCGCGAATGCTTTATGGCAGAGATCGACGACGGTCACGTCTCGAGCACCAGCCACTTGGGCAAAGACCCCCAAGAGGTCCACGTACGCGCGACCGTAGGAGGGGCAAGAGTCCCGCGTCCACCGTCCACCGGCCCAGGCAGCCTCAACCCCGCCCCAGCGGAGGCAACCGCTGCTAGAACAGCTGCAGGCGCGGTAGCAAGAGCTCGACGAGGCCCGGCGTGGGCTGGAGCTGGAGCGCGCTCAGCTCGAGCGTGAGATCGAGCGCCGCTGTGCTGACAGAGGGCACGCGTGCACCGCGGCCCGCGATGTGCACTGGTGGATCGTGGAGGACGATGACGGTCCTCCACGGTTCACCCGGGCCAGCCAAAACATCGCCGCCGCAGCGGCCTTACTCCAAGCGCTCCCGGTACCCGCAACCCCCCGAGGAGAGCAAGACTCAACGGGAGATCCGCGAGCTGCTCGAGCACGTAGCAAAACAGCAGGCAGAGAGCTCACAGTCACGACGACGTGGGCTCGATGCCAGCCAGCACGCGTCTGCCAAATGCAACGCGGGCGACGCATCGGTCCACCAGGCGCCGCGCGAGGGGTGATGGCTCCCCTTGCTGGAGTTGGAATCGGAGGGCGACTCCGAATCCGGCATGAGGAGGTCATAGATCGAGTCCACGACATAATCCACTATCCCGATGAACTCGCTCTCCACGGGAGGGGAATGCTGCGCTGCAAGGCTAGTGATAGTTCCTGCAGCGTTGTGCAAGCTGAACGGGAATGCCGCCAAGGCATTCCGGGCGAGAATGTCCGGGGAGATTGGCTCTCCGCCGGTGAGCTACGTCATGATGTTGATGAAGGAGAAGGTGAGAGCATGCAGGTCCTCCTGGGATGGGTGAGGTCCTAGGTAGACGGCGAGCTGGTGCTCTAGCTTCCCAAAATCGAAGTCGAGGAGTTGGTCACGTTCTGGGGCGCGAACCTCCGGGGCGCTCAGCTGTTGCTTCTTGAGAGCCTCGATGATTGCGTCAAGGCCAGTGGGGCAGGAGGCGGTGCCAAGGCACCAACCAACTCCAACCCGTCCTCCTCGGCGATGAGGAAGTCCAGGGTCCCGAAGCGCACGTGCACGCCCGGGACAAGGCTAATGCGGTGGCTAGCCATCCGAAGCTTGGTGGTGAAAGTGGCGTGATGCGCAAAAGCCCCTACCTGGCACACTAACTGTCGGTGTTCTAAACCGCCGACTAGTGAATCTCTTGAGATTACACGTCTAGGCTCGGATGGTGTGCTAAGAGGACATAAGAATGTATATTGGTTCGGGCGGAATGTCCCTACATCCAGTGGCGAGCTGCTTGCGTTACTTGCATAGGGTTTGCAGTAGGGGTTACAAACGGGCGAGAAAGGGAAGCAGTCCCACGTCTCTGTGCTGCGAGTGTGTGTGTGTGTGTGTCTGTGTGTGTGTGTGTTCCGATCTCAGGGGTGCTCAGATGGCCTAAGTTCGGATGCCCCTGAGATCGTGCCTTGCCTTCCCTTTTATAGACCAAGGGGTGGAGGCCAGTTACAAGAGAGAGAGAAGGGGAAGCTAAAAGAGGAAAAGAAGAAAGAGAAGACAAGCTACAGGAGTTGTTCCGCATCCTTCTCCTTGTGCGGGTCCCACTGACCATGTAGATCTTGTAGATGGCGTCACGTCATGGTTTGGCTGACCACTGTTGCCATGCACGAGCCTCGTTTGCCGGTTGTGGCGCCCTATCCCTCCCGTGCGGGCAGTTTGGCCAACGGTACTTAGTGACAAGGGTCGTACTGGAAGTTGGCAGCACAGTGCCGCACTGTTAATACCTGACGGAGGCCATACGAGGAGTAGACAACACAGTGTTGACATGTTGACGCCGTGGGCGACGTGAGAGTCCCGGTATGGCTCGTAGTAGGTACGGGTCATATCGAGGCGTGCTCGCCCCTTTCCTAGTTATCAGAGCCGTACACCCGAAGTGGTCGAAATGACGTGGGCCCCTCTGTGGGTCTTTTCTTTTGTACGAAAATGACCCCGACCCCCAAGGATCGGGCGAGGCGGAATCCAGCCCTTAAGGGCCGGGCAAGGCGGAATCCGGCCTTTAAGGGTCGGGCGAGGCGAAGCCCACACCCTTGGGCCCGGGCGAGGCGGAGTATGGCCCTCAAGGGTCAGGTGAGGCAGAGCCCACACCCTTGGGATCGGGCGAGGTGGAGTCCACACCCTTGGGATCGGGCGAGGTGGAAACTCTGCCATCGGGTCGGATGAGACCGTATCATAGCCCTTAACCACTGGCTGAGTTAGTATTGACGTTTACTATCATATAAATACTGGGTACCCTGATATTTATATCTGACATATCATTTGTCTTAGCCTTGGGTGATCAATGGCCTCACCTTATTCTGCTGGAGCTTCATCATCGTATTGCTCAAGTATGGGTTGTAGGTTTTGTCCACGAACTGGAGTGTGATCAACTGCAGCTGTCGGGGAGGGAGCGGCACTGCCGCTGCCCAGCATTGCCATAGGTGACTACGGCACTGCTACATCAGGTACATCAGTGGAATTTGAATCGGCAGCTGCTTGAGAAGCTTCCACCTCTGTAGCCTGTCCTTCTTGTGGTCTTATATCACCAATGGCTAATTGCTTGATTGCTTCACAAGGTGGCTCCTCATTTCCTACAACACTTGCATCAATTTGCTCTACTTGAGAGCCGTTAGATTCATTAAACGTCACATCTACCGCTATTTCAATTCTCCCGAATGTCTTATTGAAAACACGGTAGGCATGTTCGTTTGATCCAAAACCAAAAAGAAAACCTTCATCAACTTTAGGCGCAAATTTAGAGGACTTGGGTTTCTTGTTAAGTATGAAACACTTACGCCCAAATACTCTAAAGTAAGACACCTTTGGTTTGTTACCAGTTAGAAGCTCATATGAAGTTTTCTTTTTGGTTTTGGATCAAACGAACATGCCTACCGTGTTTTCAATAAGACATTCGGGAGAATTGAAATAGCGGTAGATGTGACGTTTAATGAATCTAACGGCTCTCAAGTAGAGCAAATTGATGCAAGTGTTGTAGGAAATGAGGAGCCACCTTGTGAAGCAATCAAGCAATTAGCCATTGGTGATATAAGACCACAAGAAGGACAGGCTACAGAGGTGGAAGCTTCTCAAGCAGCTGCCGATTCAAATTCCACTGATGTACCTGATGTAGCAGTGCCGTAGTCACCTATGGCAATGCTGGGCAGCGGCAGTGCCGCTCCCTCCCCGACAGCTGCAGTTGATCACACTCCAGTTCGTGGACAAAACCTACAACCCATACTTGAGCAATACGATGATGAAGCTCCAGCAGAATAAGGTGAGGCCATTGATCACCCAAGGCTAAGACAAATGATATGTCAGATATAAATATCAGGGTACCCAGTATTTATATGATAGTAAACGTCAATACTAACTCAGCCAGTGGTTAAGGGCTATGATACGGTCTCATCCGACCCGATGGCAGAGTTTCCACCTCGCCCGATCCCAAGGGTGTGGACTCCACCTCGCCCGATCCCAAGGGTGTGGGCTCTGCCTCACCTGACCCTTGAGGGCCATACTCCGCCTCGCCCGGGCCCAAGGGTGTGGGCTTCGCCTCGCCCGACCCTTAAAGGCCGGATTCCGCCTTGCCCGGCCCTTAAGGGCTGGATTCCGCCTCGCCCGATCCTTGGGGGTCGGGGTCATTTTCGTACAAAAGAAAAGACCCACAGAGGGGCCCACGTCATTTCGACCACTTCGGGTGTACGGCTCTGATAACTAGGAAAGGGGCGAGCACGCCTCGATATGACCCGTACCTACTACGAGCCATACCGGGGACTCTCACGTCGCCCACGGCGTCAACATGTCAACACTGTGTTGTCTACTCCTCGTATGGCCTCCGTCAGGTATTAACAGTGCGGCACTGTGCTGCCAACTTCCAGTACGACCCTTGTCACTAAGTACCGTTGGCCAAACTGCCCGCACGGGAGGGATAGGGCGCCACAACCGGCAAACGAGGCTCGTGCATGGCAACAGTGGTCAGCCAAACCATGACGTGACGCCATCTACAAGATCTACATGGTCAGTGGGACCCGCACAAGGAGAAGGATGCGGAACAACTCCTGTAGCTTGTCTTCTCTTTCTTCTTTTCCTCTTTTAGCTTCCCCTTCTCTCTCTCTTGTAACTGGCCTCCACCCCTTGGTCTATAAAAGGGAAGGCAAGGCACGATCTCAGGGGCATCCGAACTTAGGCCATCTGAGCACCCCTGAGATCGGAACACACACACACACAGACACACACACACACACACTCGCAGCACAGAGACGTGGGACTGCTTCCCTTTCTCGCCCGTTTGTAACCCCTACTGCAAACCCTATGCAAGTAACGCAAGCAGCTCGCCACTGGATGTAGGGGACATTCCGCCCGAACCAATATACATTCTTATGTCCTCTTAGCACACCATCCGAGCCTAGACGTGTAATCTCAAGAGATTCACTAGTCGGCGGTTTAGAACACCGACAGTTAGTGTGCCAGGTAGGGGCTTTTGCGCATCACGCCACTTTCACCACCAAGCTTCGGATGGCTAGCCACCGCATTAGCCTTGTCCCGGGCGTGCACGTGCGCTTCGGGACCCTGGACTTCCTCATCGCCGAGGAGGACGGGTTGGAGTTGGTTGGTGCCTTGGCACCGCCTCCTGCCCCACTGGCCTTGACGCAATCATCGAGGCTCTCAAGAAGCAACAGCTGAGCGCCCCGGAGGTTCGCGCCCCAGAACGTGACCAACTCCTCGACTTCGATTTTGGGAAGCTAGAGCACCAGCTCGCCGTCTACCTAGGACCTCACCCATCCCAGGAGGACCTGCATGCTCTCACCTTCTCCTTCATCAACATCATGACGTAGCTCACCGGCGGAGAGCCAATCTCCCCGGACATTCTCGCCCGGAATGCCTTGGCGGCATTCCCGTTCAGCTTGCACAACGCTGCAGGAACTATCACTAGCCTTGCAGCGCAGCATTCCCCTCCCGTGGAGAGCGAGTTCATCGGGATAGTGGATTATGTCGTGGACTCGATCTATGACCTCCTCATGCCGGATTCGGAGTCGCCCTCCGATTCCAACTCCAGCAAGGGGAGCCATCACCCCTCGCGCGGCGCCTGGTGGACCGATGCGTCGCCCGCGTTGCATTTGGCAGACGCGTGCTGGCTGGCATCGAGCCCACGTCGTCGTGACTGTGAGCTCTCTGCCTGCTGTTTTGCTACGTGCTCGAGCAGCTCGCGGATCTCCCGTTGAGTCTTGCTCTCCTCGGGGGTTGCGGGTACCGGGAGCGCTTGGAGTAAGGCCGCTGCGGCGGCGATGTTTTGGCTGGCCCGGGTGAACCGTGGAGGACCGTCATCGTCCTCCACGATCCACCAGTGCACATCGCGGGCCGCGGTGCACGCGTGCCCTCTGTCAGCACAGCGGCGCTCGATCTCACGCTCGAGCTGAGCGCGCTCCAGCTCCAGCCCACGCCGGGCCTCGTCGAGCTCTTGCTACCGCGCCTGCAGCTGTTCTAGCAGCGGTTGCCTCCGCTGGGGCGGGGTTGAGGCTGCCTGGGCCGGTGGACGGTGGACGCGGGACTCTTGCCCCTCCTACGGTCGCGCGTACGTGGACCTCTTGGGGGTCTTTGCCCAAGTGGCTGGTGCTCGAGACGTGACCGTCGTCGATCTCTGCCATAAAGCATTCGCGCGAGGGGTGATGGCTCCCCTTGCTGGAGTTGGAATCGGAGGGCGACTCCGAATCCGGCATGAGGAGGTCATAGATCGAGTCCACGACATAATCCACTATCCCGATGAACTCGCTCTCCACGGGAGGGGAATGCTGCGCTGCAAGGCTAGTGATAGTTCCTGCAGCGTTGTGCAAGCTGAACGGGAATGCCGCCAAGGCATTCCGGGCGAGAATGTCCGGGGAGATTGGCTCTCCGCCGGTGAGCTACGTCATGATGTTGATGAAGGAGAAGGTGAGAGCATGCAGGTCCTCCTGGGATGGGTGAGGTCCTAGGTAGACGGCGAGCTGGTGCTCTAGCTTCCCAAAATCGAAGTCGAGGAGTTGGTCACGTTCTGGGGCGCGAACCTCCGGGGCGCTCAGCTGTTGCTTCTTGAGAGCCTCGATGATTGCGTCAAGGCCAGTGGGGCAGGAGGCGGTGCCAAGGCACCAACCAACTCCAACCCGTCCTCCTCGGCGATGAGGAAGTCCAGGGTCCCGAAGCGCACGTGCACGCCCGGGACAAGGCTAATGCGGTGGCTAGCCATCCGAAGCTTGGTGGTGAAAGTGGCGTGATGCGCAAAAGCCCCTACCTGGCACACTAACTGTCGGTGTTCTAAACCGCCGACTAGTGAATCTCTTGAGATTACACGTCTAGGCTCGGATGGTGTGCTAAGAGGACATAAGAATGTATATTGGTTCGGGCGGAATGTCCCTACATCCAGTGGCGAGCTGCTTGCGTTACTTGCATAGGGTTTGCAGTAGGGGTTACAAACGGGCGAGAAAGGGAAGCAGTCCCACGTCTCTGTGCTGCGAGTGTGTGTGTGTGTGTGTCTGTGTGTGTGTGTGTTCCGATCTCAGGGGTGCTCAGATGGTCTAAGTTCGGATGCCCCTGAGATCGTGCCTTGCCTTCCCTTTATAGACCAAGGGGTGGAGGCCAGTTACAAGAGAGAGAGAAGGGGAAGCTAAAAGAGGAAAAGAAGAAAGAGAAGACAAGCTACAGGAGTTGTTCCGCATCCTTCTCCTTGTGCGGGTCCCACTGACCATGTAGATCTTGTAGATGGCGTCACGTCATGGTTTGGCTGACCACTGTTGCCATGCACGAGCCTCGTTTGCCGGTTGTGGCGCCCTATCCCTCCCGTGCGGGCAGTTTGGCCAACGGTACTTAGTGACAAGGGTCGTACTGGAAGTTGGCAGCACAGTGCCGCACTGTTAATACCTGACGGAGGCCATACGAGGAGTAGACAACACAGTGTTGACATGTTGACGCCGTGGGCGACGTGAGAGTCCCCGGTATGGCTCGTAGTAGGTACGGGTCATATCGAGGCGTGCTCGCCCCTTTCCTAGTTATCAGAGCCGTACACCCGAAGTGGTCGAAATGACGTGGGCCCCTCTGTGGGTCTTTTCTTTTGTACGAAAATGACCCCGACCCCCAAGGATCGGGCGAGGCGGAATCCAGCCCTTAAGGGCCGGGCAAGGCGGAATCCGGCCTTTAAGGGTCGGGCGAGGCGAAGCCCACACCCTTGGGCCCGGGCGAGGCGGAGTATGGCCCTCAAGGGTCAGGTGAGGCAGAGCCCACACCCTTGGGATCGGGCGAGGTGGAGTCCACACCCTTGGGATCGGGCGAGGTGGAAACTCTGCCATCGGGTCGGATGAGACCGTATCATAGCCCTTAACCACTGGCTGAGTTAGTATTGACGTTTACTATCATATAAATACTGGGTACCCTGATATTTATATCTGACATATCATTTGTCTTAGCCTTGGGTGATCAATGGCCTCACCTTATTCTGCTGGAGCTAATTCACATGGACCTCTTTGGACCGGTCGCCTACCTTAGTATCAGGGG
>JAHUYU010000537.1:0-20136 GCA_030439765.1 Tripidium arundinaceum | reverse complement strand
AAGGTAGGAGTTAGGTATTTGGCTGGCTTGGCTTGGTTTGAGGATTTATATGTGGTTAATTTGAGAACTTGATTGCACATTAAAGCTTGTGCAGTGTATCCCCCTTTATAGTGCGGCGTTTCCTATACTCAATTTCAAACATAAAAGAATTTTAATGCCTTGAGTCCCGCACTGTGTCCTTTTGTAATTGGGGGCTCCACCGTTTCATAAATTATCCTCATAATCATTTAATGTGGCAGAACCCCCCTAAATTATATGGCCCACACGCATATGCCATTGTCCCAAAGACCTTTGACGACTATGCATGTGTACCAAGTAACTTAAGAAGTCTGTCGGGTGTCCTCGGGAAACCCGAATCATCCACATTCTTTCCGAGCAGGATCCCATTACAGAGGCATTGGTATTACAATAGTTTAACAATATATTTACATCAGAGTAAAAGTGCGGACGCATTACATAACATTATTTTACAAACCGTTGTTCCAAAGCTTACAACTATAAGTACTATTATTACAAACCATATGTAGTGGAGTAGCATTAGTAACATTATACATAGCACACAAAAGTTATACCCTGCCCAAGGGTCATACCAACTACTCATCATCAGTCACATGGAAGACTGTCATGCAGCATGGTCCAAACAGACCTGCTCATGATGTTCACCTGCAACAAGGTTAAAGAACCCTGAGTACTAGGTACTCAACAAGACTTAACCGACTAAAAAGAGGAGAAGACTCAGGATGCAGGCTCAGGGGAGTCAAGATAAGGTTTAGCAAGCATCAAGAGTTTCTTTGCATAAAAGCTCGCTAACAATGAATCCTTAACTTTCATCATTTTACCCTTTTTAAGTCATCATTAAAGATAAGTGATTCCTAGTCTAGATCAAACACTTGTCATTACAATCCATCTCATTCTTTCATCAAGTTTCATTTCTTAACTACGATGATGGTGCGAGAATCAAGTCTCCTTTTCTCGTGGAGCAAACGACGATTTGAACCGCTTATCATAACCCAGCTGGGGCTTCCTAACCACACGACATATGCGGGACTTTAACCCACATACATCAACCTGACTCACGGATCCTCCAAGACAAGAATGGGTCCGCGCCACTCGAGAGTACAGTACACCACTAATCCAGCCCATTGCCACGTGGGTACACACTACTCCCGCCATCTCTCCACTCCCAGTGCGCGAGTAGCCATTCTCGTAGTAGAATAGCCGAAGTAAGGCTTACCAGAGTATGTGGCCAGTACTAACAAAGTTCTTGATCCAAGGGCCCAACCAACGGACGGTCCTTAATCGACACAGACGGAAACACTACACGGGACTCCATTCCCAATGCAAGTTACCCGTCCGGTTTCATATTATAAAACATAACTCACTATTCATCAAGTTATGTCATCATCATATCATTTTGAAACTTTTCATTAAAAGCCTATCTTACTAAGCATAGCTAAGCATAACTAGGCATTTTAAATCAAAACAGGTAGCAAGGATGATATGGTAATAATCAAGATTGGTAATGCAACAATTAGGTAACCACTCAACTCCTAATCACCTAATGCAACATATTATAACAAGTGATGTAAACTTTATAAAATTCAAGGTAGGGTTTAATGCATCCAGGGCTTGCCTTGGTTGACAGGGTAGTCAGGCTCCTCTGAAGTACCACAGATGTCAAACCCAACTTCAACTGGTGGTGACCTTCCTCTGGAGCTTGGTCAACTCTTTCGGGCTCAACCTCGTTCACTATACGTGATAATGATGCATGTTTAATGAAATGCTCATGATGATAACATGGTAAAGATATCAAAACAAGATTGATTAACTTGAGTACAACTTTCCTTCATGGTACATTTGCAAGCCAACAAAACCAACTTGTTGGACTGCTTTAGGGTTCTCTAAGTCATTAGTCATTAATGACCATCATTAGGTATAAGACAAGTCATTAACAAACCCTAATCACTACTCAAGTAATTAGGTTTAGGGTCTCATTAATTATTAATCATTAATCATTTTAATTAATTAAACAATTAATTAATTAACAAAACTTAATGATGGTTAAACATGAACCCAGTCATTAATTTAAGTGCCAAGGATCATTAGGGGTTAATGAGCCAAGGTCATCACTCAAACCAAAATCACACAAAACTTGAGGTAAAAAGATTAAATAACTAATTAAATTCATTAATTAATTAATTTAAAACATAGGTCAAAATTAAACTTTGTCAAAATGACCTAAAACTTTTTATATAGATTTGTCATACCAGAAACAGTGGCAAAACAAATTTCATAATTTTTGGACTTCTATTTTATTTATTAAAATTCCTAGAATGTCTATTTATGACTTAATTGGCTAATTTTTGCAACACATAAAAAGTTATCAAAATTCAGGTTCATATTTTTCATAAATACTACACATATCAGAGAAGCTACATAAAATTTTTTATCATTTTTGGTGCTGTACAAAAATTCATACAAAAAGAACAAATATCAGCACTATTCACATAAAAGGAAAAACATTTAAATCAAACACTCACGCTTCTCTCTCTCTCTGACGCGCGGGGCCCGGGTCGTCAGCGTCTTCACCGACGCTGACTCAACCTCCACCGGCGCTGACCGGCATTAACTTGCCGGCGGTGAGGTCTCCGGCGAGGGTGAGAGCACCGACGTGCTCAGCATCAACCCGCGAATCAACCTAGCCTCTAAACCCTAACGCTACCGACTCCGGTGAAGCTCGTCGGCGCTCATGGCGGACGCTGCGGCGCTGCACACGGTGACCGGCTCAACAAACGTGGTAGCGATTAAAACAAGAGTGCCGTGAACACCAGTGGCTCACCCCGGAGCTGATGCTTGAGTTGGTTGAGGCGGAGGTGGACCGTAGCGACGAGTCGACGGCGGCAGTGTCACGGTGGTGCATCCACGACGGCGAGCTCGGCGTCCGGCGCCTCGGTGGCTCGTCTGGGAAAAACAGCGCGCGCATGAGCATCAGTAGAGCGAGGTGAAGCCAACGCGCTAGATGGTTTGGCCGGGACTCACCGAGTCGTCCTGGCCACGGTGAGGTCGAGCTCGGCGGCTCGGCTGTCGGCCGCGAAGAAGAAGGCGGCTACGCGGCAGCTCGAGCGATGTCAAGCGGCACGGAAGGTACCCGGAGGTGCTCTAGAGTGTGGCGACGCTAGCTGGCACAAGGAATTGGACGGAGGTAATTCGGTGGCGATGAATTTGCCGGCGAAGTGGAGAACGACGGCGATGGTTGAAACAGAGGAAAGGAGACGACGGCGACGGCACTGGGCTTTATAGCGCGACAAAAGAGCGAGCGGGCGACGCGCAGGTGCTTACCGCGACCACGTCGAAGCAGGAGGTGGCGTCTGGGCACGCCTGGAAGCCGGCAGAAGGACGCTGGCGGCGAGCTCCCTGCCTGCTTGCTACTTTGAATTATTTACAGAATTGCCACTGACTCCAATTTCCAACTTACTTTCAAAATTATATAATAACTTGAAAATCTCCAAAAATAAAAGTTGTCACATTTTTCATGATCTACAACTTTCATAATTGGACCATCTTCAAATTCTGCCTACATTTTGAAATTTGAATTTGGGGTTCAAATCAGGGTTTGAATGTTTTTCAAAATTACTTTAAATTTTATATTGAAACTTCAAAAACTTCATATACCAAAGTTGTACCCCTTGACAAGTACTACAACTTTGCTTTTTGTGTCACCCCAAATTATGTATAATTTTTAAACTATAGAAAAAGGGTAAAAGGATAATATAGAATTTAGGGTTTTTCCCTTTAATATTTAATTAGGAAATTGGTTTTTTTGAAATGCACTATCCATTGAATAGAGTTCAAAACACTTTTTGAAAGTATTCCATGGCATTTCAAAGAAGACCACCCAAAACTACTATTTTAGGGTTTAAACCATATTATATATATATACACATACACCTATACACATACATACATGAAATATCTCTTGCATTCACAAATCAAAAGTGAACCCACTTAAAAACTAGTTGGGTTTCACAACAACACTAAAAGTATAAATTAAACATGTACTCTCCTATGCACAACCAACTTGAAATTAAAACTTATTTTAAGTTGGTGCACATGAATGATGACCATATATGGGTGCTTTGCAATGCATATGATGACATGGCAGGTTTTAAATGTTGCTTAACACCAGAGGTGTTACAGTTCCTTCCCCCTTAAAGAAATCTCGTCCCGAGATTTAAAGCCTTGGGTCAAGTAATGAAAAAGGAAATGTGTCAGGCATACACATCTCAGTCTTATTTCATAAAACAGATAAGGGTTTTCATAAAAGGAAGATTACATTTTGTAGAAGAGGAACTGTAACTAAACAGAAGCAAGAAACTCAGGAAAATTCTCCAGCAGATAGTCTTCAGACTCCCAAGTAGCTTCTTCTTCAGAGTGTTTGTTCCATTGAACCTTATAGAACCTGATGGTTCTGCTTCGAGTAACACGATCTTTTTGATCTAAGATTCGAATAGGATATTCTGTATATGTCAGATCTGGTTCTAGTTCACCCCTTCAACATCTACCACTTGATCTGGCACTCGCAGACATCTCTTCAACTGCGATACATGAAATACCTTGTGGACCGCTGAGAGTTGTTCAGGTAACTCCAAACGATATGCCACTTTCCCACATCGCTCGAGGATTTGAAATGGGCCAATATAGTGAGGTGCTAACTTGCCCTTAACCCCGAAACGAGTGACTCCTTTCATAGGTGATACTTTCAAGTTTTACATAGTCCCCTACTGCAAACATCAGTGGTCGACGCCGTTTGTCAGAGTAACTCTTCTTTCGTGATTGTGCTACTTTCAAGTTATTTTGTATCTGTCTGACCTTCTCTTCAGCTTCCTTCACCAGGTCTACCCCAAAGAACCATCTTTCTCCAAGTTCAGACCAATTTAATGGAGTTCTGCATCTGCGACCATATAACGCTTCAAATGGTGCCATCTTGATACTTTCTTGATAACTATTATTGTAAGAGAACTCTGCTAAAGGTAAACATTCATCCCACTTAGTTGAATAAGTGAGCGCACAAGATCTCAGCATATCTTCAAGGATTTGAATGACTCGTTCAGTCTGCCCGTCAGTTTGCGGATGATAAGCTGTAACGATGCAAAAGCTTTGTATCCAGCGACTTGTGTAGTTGTTTCCAGAACTGAGAGACAAACTGGGTATCTCTATCAGAAACAATAGTCTTGGGTATACCATGCAAACTTATAATTCGGTCAACATACATCCGCGCATATTGGGGGTGCTCTGTAATCAGTCTTTACTGGAATGAAATGGGCTGATTTAGTGAGACGGTCTACAATGACCCAGATTGAATCAAAAAGATCGTGTTACTCGAAGCAGAACCATCAGGTTCTATAAGGTTCAATGGAACAAACACTCTGAAGAAGAAGCTACTTGGGAGTCTGAAGACTATCTGCTGGAGAATTTTCCTGAGTTTCTTGCTTCTGTTAAGTTACAGTTCCTCTTCTACAAAATGTAATCTTCCTTTTATGAAAACCCTTATCTGTTTTATGAAATAAGACTGAGATGTGTATGCCTGACACATTTCCTTTTTCATTACTTGACCCAAGGCTTTAAATCTCGGGACGAGATTTCTTTAAGGGGAAGGAACTGTAACACCTCTGGTGTTAAGCAACATTTAAAACCTGCCATGTCATCATATGCATTGCAAAGCACCCATATATGGTCATCATTTCATGTGCACCAACTTAAAAATAAGTTTTAATTTCAAGTTGGTTGTGCATAGGAGAGTACATGTTTAATTTATACTTTTAGTGTTGTTGTGAAACCCAACTAGTTTTTAAGTGGGTTCACTTTTGATTTTTGAATGCAAGAGATATTTCATGTATGTATGTGTATAGGTGTATGTGTATATATATATAATATGGTTTAAACCCTAAAATAGTAGTTTGGGTGGTCTTCTTTGAAATGCCATGGAATACTTTCAAAAAGTGTTTTGAACTCTATTCAATGGATAGTGCATTTCAAAAAAACCAATTTCCTAATTAAATATTAAAGGGAAAAACCCTAAATTCTATATTATCCTTTTACCCTTTTTCTATAGTTTAAAAATTATACATAATTTGGGGTTGACACAAAAAGCAAAGTTGTAGTACTTGTCAAGGGGTACAACTTTGGTATATGAAGTTTTTGAAGTTTCAATATAAAATTTAAAGTAATTTTGAAAACATTCAAACCCTGATTTGAACCCCAAATTCAAATTTCAAAATGTAGGCAGAATTTGAAGATGGTCCAATTATGAAAGTTGTAGATCATGAAAAATGTGACAACTTTTATTTTTGGAGATTTTCAAGTTATTATATAATTTTGAAAGTAATTTGGAAATTGGAGTCAGTGGCAATTCTGTAAATAATTCAAAGTAGCAAGCAGGCAGGGAGCTCGCCGCCAGCGTCCTTCTGCCGGCTTCCAGGCGTGCCCAGACGCCACCTCCTGCTTCGACGTGGTCGCGGTAAGCACCTGCGCGTCGCCCGCTCGCTCTTTTGTCGCGCTATAAAGCCCAGTGCCGTCGCCGTCGTCTCCTTTCCTCTGTTTCACCATCGCCGTCGTTCTCCACTTCGCCGGCAAATTCATCGCCACCGAATTACCTCCGTCCAATTCCTTGTGCAGCTAGCGTCGCCACACTCTAGAGCACCTCCGGGTACCTTCCGTGCCGCTTGACATCGCTCGAGCTGCCGCGTAGCCGCCTTCTTCTTCGCGGCCGACAGCCGAGCCGCCGAGCTCGACCTCACCGTGGCCAGGACGACTCGGTGAGTTCCCGGCCAAACCATCTAGCGCGTTGGCTTCACCTCGCTCTACTGATGCTCATGCGCGCGCTGTTTTTCCCAGACGAGCCACCGAGGCGCCGGACGCCGAGCTCGCCGTCGTGGATGCACCACCGTGACACTGCCGCCGTCGACTCGTCGCTACGGTCCACCTCCGCCTCAACCAACTCAAGCATCAGCTCCGGGTGAGCCACTGGTGTTCACGGCACTCTTGTTTTAATCGCTACCACGTTTGTTGAGCCGGTCACCGTGTGCAGCGCCGCAGCGTCCGCCATGAGCGCCGACGAGCTTCACCGGAGTCGGTAGCGTTAGGGTTTAGAGGCTAGGTTGATTCGCGGGTTGATGCTGAGCACGTCGGTGCTCTCACCCTCGCCGGAGACCTCACCGCCGGCAAGTTAATGCCGGTCAGCGCCGGTGGAGGTTGAGTCAGCGTCGGTGAAGACGCTGACGACCCGGGCCCGCGCGTCAGAGAGAGAGAGAAGCGTGAGGTGTTTGATTTAAATGTTTTCCTTTTATGTGAATAGTGCTGATATTTGTTCTTTTTGTATGAATTTTTGTACAGCACCAAAAATGATAAAAAATTTTATGTAGCTTCTCTGATATGTGTAGTATTTATGAAAAATATGAAACCTGAATTTTGATAACTTTTTATGTGTTGCAAAAATTAGCCAATTAATTCATAAATAGACATTCTAGGAATTTTAATAAATAAAATAGAAGTCCAAAAATTATGAAATTTGTTTTGCCACTGTTTCTTGGTATGACAAATCTATATAAAAAGTTTTAGGTCATTTTGACAAAGTTTAATTTTGACCTATGTTTTAAATTAATTAATTAATGAATTTAATTAGTTATTTTAATCTTTTTACCTCAAGTTTTGTGTGATTTGGGTTTGAGTGATGACCTTGGCTCATTAACCCTAATGATCCTTGGCACTTAAATTAATGACTGGGTTCATGTTTAACCATCATTAAGTTTTGTTAATTAATTAATTGTTTAATTAATTAAAATGATTAATGATTAATAATTAATGAGACCCTAAACCTAATTACTTGAGTAGTGATTAGGGTTTGTTAATGACTTGTCTTATACCTAATGATGGTCATTAATGACTAATGACTTAGAGAACCCTAAAGCAGTCCAACAAGTTGGTTTTGTTGGCTTGCAAATGTACCATGAAGGAAAGTTGTACTCAAGTTAATCAATCTTGTTTTGGATATCTTTACCATGTTATCATCATGAGCATTTCATTAAACATGCATCATTATCACGTATAGTGAACGAGGTTGAGCCCGAAAGAGTTGACCAAGCTCCAGAGGAAGGTCAACCACCAGTTGAAGTTGGGTTTGACATCTGTGGTACTTCAGAGGAGCCTGGACTACCCTGTCAACCAAGGCAAGCCCTGGATGCATTAAACCCTACCTTGAATTTTATAAAGTTTTACATCACTTGTTATAATATGTTGCATTAGGTGATTAGGAGTTGAGTGGTTACCTAATTGTTGCATACCAATCTTGATTATTACCATATCATCCTTGCTACCTGTTTTGATTTAAAAATGCCTAGTTATGCTTAGCTATGCTTAGTAAGATAGGCTTTTAATGAAAAGTTTCAAAAATGATATGATGATGACATAACTTGATGAATAGTGAGTTATGTTTTATAATATGAAACCGGACGGGGTAACTTGCATTGGGAATGGAGTCCCGTGTAGTGTTTCCGTCTGTGTCGATTAAGGACCGTCCGTTGGTTGGCCTTGGATCAAGAACTTTGTTAGTACTGGCCACATACTCTGGTAAGCCTTACTTCGGCTATTCTACTACGAGAATGGCTACTCGCGCACTGGGAGTGGAGAGATGGCGGGAGTAGTGTGTACCCACGTGGCAATGGGCTGGATTAGTGGTGTACTGTACTCTCGAGTGGCGCGGACCCATTCTTGTCTTGGAGGATCCGTGAGTCAGGTTGATGTATGTGGGTTAAAGTCCCGCATATGTCGTGTGGTTAGGAAGCCCCAGCTGGGTTATGATAAGCGGTTCAAATCGTCGTTTGCTCCACGAGAAAAGGAGACTTGATTCTCGCACCATCATCGTAGTTAAGAAATGAAACTTGATGAAAGAATGAGATGGATTGTAATGACAAGTGTTTGATCTAGGACTAGGAATCACTTATCTTTAATGATGACTTAAAAAGGGTTAAAATGATGAAAGTTAAGGATTCATTGTTAGCGAGCTTTTATGCAAAGAAACTCTTGATGCTTGCTAAAACCTTATCTTGACTCCCCTGAGCCTGCATTCCTGAGTCTTCTCCTCTTTTTAGTCGGTTAAGTCTTGTTGAGTACCTAGTACTCAGGGTTCTTTAACCTTGTTGCAGGTGAACATCATGAGCAGGTCTGTTTTGGACCATGCTGCATGACAGTCTTCCATGTGACTGATGATGAGTAGTTGGTATGACCCTTGGGCAGGGTATAACTTTTGTGTGCTATGTATAATGTTACTAATGCTACTCCACCTACATATGGTTTGTAATAATAGTACTTATAGTTGTAAGCTTTGGAACAACGGGTTTGTAAAATAATGTTATGTAATGCTTCCGCACTTTTACTCTGATGTAATATATTTGTTTTAAACTATTGTAATACTGCAATGCCTCTGTAATGGGATCCTGCTCGGAAAGAATGTGGATGATTCGGGTTTCCCGAGGACACCCGACAGACTCTTAAGTTACTTGGTACACATGCATAGTCGTCCAAAGGTCTTTGGGACAATGGCATATGCGTGTGGGCCATATAATTTAGGGGGGTTCTGCCACATTAAATGATTATGAGGATAATTTATGAAACGGTGGAGCCCCCAATTACAAAGGACACAGTGCGGAAGCATTACATAACATTATTTTACAAACCCGTTGTTCCAAGCTTACAACTATAAGTACTATATTACAAACCATATGTAGTGGAGTAGCATTAGTAACATTATACATAGCACACAAAAGTTATACCCTGCCCAAGGGTCATACCAACTACTCCTCATCAGTCACCATGGAAGACTGTCATGCAGCATGGTCCAAAACAGACCTGCTCATGATGTTCACCTGCAACAAGGTTAAAGACCCTGAGTACTAGGTACTCAACAGACTTAACCGACTAAAAAGAGGAGACGACTCAGGAATGCAGGCTCAGGGGAGTCAAGATAAGGTTTTAGCAAGCATCAAGAGTTTCCTTTGCATAAAAGCTCGCTAACAATGAATCCTTAACTGTCATCATTTTAACCCTTTTAAGTCATCATTAAAGATAAGTGATTCCTAGTCTAGATCAAACACTTGTCATACAATCCATCTCATTCCTTTCATCAAGTTTCATTTCTTAACTACGATGATGGTGCGAGAATCAAGTCTCCTTTTCTCGTGGAGCAAACGACGATTTGAACCGCTTATCATAACCCAGCTGGGGCTTCCTAACCACACGACATATGCGGGACTTTAACCCACATACATCAACCTGACTCACGGATCCTCCAAGACAAGAATGGGTCCGCGCCACTCGAGAGTACAGTACACCACTAATCCAGCCCATTGCCACGTGGGTACACACTACTCCCGCCATCTCTCCACTCCCAGTGCGCGAGTAGCCATTCTCGTAGTAGAATAGCCGAAGTAAGGCTTACCAGAGTATGTGGCCAGTACTAACAAAGTTCTTGATCCAAGGGCCAACCAACGGACGGTCCTTAATCGACACAGACGGAAACACTACACGGGACTCCATTCCCAATGCAAGTTACCCGTCCGGTTTCATATTATAAAACATAACTCACTATTCATCAAGTTATGTCATCATCATATCATTTTGAAACTTTTCATTAAAAGCCTATCTTACTAAGCATAGCTAAGCATAACTAGGCATTTTTAAATCAAAACAGGTAGCAAGGATGATATGGTAATAATCAAGATTGGTAATGCAACAATTAGGTAACCACTCAACTCCTAATCACCTAATGCAACATATTATAACAAGTGATGTAAAACTTTATAAAATTCAAGGTAGGGTTTAATGCATCCAGGGCTTGCCTTGGTTGACAGGGTAGTCAGGCTCCTCTGAAGTACCACAGATGTCAAACCCAACTTCAACTGGTGGTTGACCTTCCTCTAGAGCTTGGTCAACTCTTTCGGGCTCAACCTCGTTCACTATACGTGATAATGATGCATGTTTAATGAAATGCTCATGATGATAACATGGTAAAGATATCAAAACAAGATTGATTAACTTGAGTACAACTTTCCTTCATGGTACATTTGCAAGCCAACAAAACCAACTTGTTGGACTGCTTTAGGGTTCTCTAAGTCATTAGTCACTAATGACCATCATTAGGTATAAGACAAGTCATTAACAAACCCTAATCACTACTCAAGTAATTAGGTTTAGGGTCTCATTAATTATTAATCATTAATCATTTTAATTAATTAAACAATTAATTAATTAACAAAACTTAATGATGGTTAAACATGAACCCAGTCATTAATTTAAGTGCCAAGGATCATTAGGGTTAATGAGCCAAGGTCATCACTCAAACCAAAATCACACAAAACTTGAGGTAAAAAGATTAAAATAACTAATTAAATTCATTAATTAATTAATTTAAAACATAGGTCAAAATTAAACTTTGTCAAAATGACCTAAAACTTTTTATATAGATTTGTCATACCAAGAAACAGTGGCAAAACAAATTTCATAATTTTTGGACTTCTATTTTATTTATTAAAATTCCTAGAATGTCTATTTATGAATTAATTGGCTAATTTTTGCAACACATAAAAAGTTATCAAAATTCAGGTTTCATATTTTTCATAAATACTACACATATCAGAGAAGCTACATAAAATTTTTTATCATTTTTGGTGCTGTACAAAAATTCATACAAAAAGAACAAATATCAGCACTATTCACATAAAAGGAAAAACATTTAAATCAAACACTCACGCTTCTCTCTCTCTCTGACGCGCGGGCCCGGGTCGTCAGCGTCTTCACCGACGCTGACTCAACCTCCACCGGCGCTGACCGGCATTAACTTGCCGGCGGTGAGGTCTCCGGCGAGGGTGAGAGCACCGACGTGCTCAGCATCAACCCGCGAATCAACCTAGCCTCTAAACCCTAACGCTACCGACTCCGGTGAAGCTCGTCGGCGCTCATGGCGGACGCTGCGGCGCTGCACACGGTGACCGGCTCAACAAACGTGGTAGCGATTAAAACAAGAGTGCCGTGAACACCAGTGGCTCACCCCGGAGCTGATGCTTGAGTTGGTTGAGGCGGAGGTGGACCGTAGCGACGAGTCGACGGCGGCAGTGTCACGGTGGTGCATCCACGACGGCGAGCTCGGCGTCCGGCGCCTCGGTGGCTCGTCTGGGAAAAACAGCGCGCGCATGAGCATCAGTAGAGCGAGGTGAAGCCAACGCGCTAGATGGTTTGGCCGGGAACTCACCGAGTCGTCCTGGCCACGGTGAGGTCGAGCTCGGCGGCTCGGCTGTCGGCCGCGAAGAAGAAGGCGGCTACGCGGCAGCTCGAGCGATGTCAAGCGGCACGGAAGGTACCCGGAGGTGCTCTAGAGTGTGGCGACGCTAGCTGCACAAGGAATTGGACGGAGGTAATTCGGTGGCGATGAATTTGCCGGCGAAGTGGAGAACGACGGCGATGGTGAAACAGAGGAAAGGAGACGACGGCGACGGCACTGGGCTTTATAGCGCGACAAAAGAGCGAGCGGGCGACGCGCAGGTGCTTACCGCGACCACGTCGAAGCAGGAGGTGGCGTCTGGGCACGCCTGGAAGCCGGCAGAAGGACGCTGGCGGCGAGCTCCCTGCCTGCTTGCTACTTTGAATTATTTACAGAATTGCCACTGACTCCAATTTCCAAATTACTTTCAAAATTATATAATAACTTGAAAATCTCCAAAAATAAAAGTTGTCACATTTTTCATGATCTACAACTTTCATAATTGGACCATCTTCAAATTCTGCCTACATTTTGAAATTTGAATTTGGGGTTCAAATCAGGGTTTGAATGTTTTCAAAATTACTTTAAATTTTATATTGAAACTTCAAAAACTTCATATACCAAAGTTGTACCCCTTGACAAGTACTACAACTTTGCTTTTTGTGTCAACCCCAAATTATGTATAATTTTTAAACTATAGAAAAAGGGTAAAAGGATAATATAGAATTTAGGGTTTTTCCCTTTAATATTTAATTAGGAAATTGGTTTTTTTGAAATGCACTATCCATTGAATAGAGTTCAAAACACTTTTTGAAAGTATTTCCATGGCATTTCAAAGAAGACCACCCAAAACTACTATTTTAGGGTTTAAACCATATTATATATATATACACATACACCTATACACATACATACATGAAATATCTCTTGCATTCAAAAATCAAAAGTGAACCCACTTAAAAACTAGTTGGGTTTCACAACAACACTAAAAGTATAAATTAAACATGTACTCTCCTATGCACAACCAACTTGAAATTAAAACTTATTTTAAGTTGGTGCACATGAAATGATGACCATATATGGGTGCTTTGCAATGCATATGATGACATGGCAGGTTTTAAATGTTGCTTAACACCAGAGGTGTTACAGTTCCTTCCCCCTTAAAGAAATCTCGTCCCGAGATTTAAAGCCTTGGGTCAAGTAATGAAAAAGGAAATGTGTCAGGCATACACATCTCAGTCTTATTTCATAAAACAGATAAGGGTTTTCATAAAAGGAAGATTACATTTTGTAGAAGAGGAACTGTAACTTAAACAGAAGCAAGAAACTCAGGAAAATTCTCCAGCAGATAGTCTTCAGACTCCCAAGTAGCTTCTTCTTCAGAGTGTTTGTTCCATTGAACCTTATAGAACCTGATGGTTCTGCTTCGAGTAACACGATCTTTTTGATCTAAGATTCGAATAGGATATTCTGTATATGTCAGATCTGGTTCTAGTTCAACCCCTTCAACATCTACCACTTGATCTGGCACTCGCAGACATCTCTTCAACTGCGATACATGAAATACCTTGTGGACCGCTGAGAGTTGTTCAGGTAACTCCAAACGATATGCCACTTTCCCACATCGCTCGAGGATTTGAAATGGGCCAATATAGTGAGGTGCTAACTTGCCCTTAACCCCGAAACGAGTGACTCCTTTCATAGGTGATACTTTCAAGTTTACATAGTCCCCTACTGCAAACATCAGTGGTCGACGCCGTTTGTCAGAGTAACTCTTCTTTCGTGATTGTGCTACTTTCAAGTTATTTTGTATCTGTCTGACCTTCTCTTCAGCTTCCTTCACCAGGTCTACCCCAAAGAACCATCTTTCTCCAAGTTCAGACCAATTTAATGGAGTTCTGCATCTGCGACCATATAACGCTTCAAATGGTGCCATCTTGATACTTTCTTGATAACTATTATTGTAAGAGAACTCTGCTAAAGGTAAACATTCATCCCACTTAGTTGAATAAGTGAGCGCACAAGATCTCAGCATATCTTCAAGGATTTGATTGACTCGTTCAGTCTGCCCGTCAGTTTGCGGATGATAAGCTGTACGATGCAAAAGCTTTGTATCCAGCGACTTGTGTAGTTGTTTCCAGAACTGAGAGACAAACTGGGTATCTCTATCAGAAACAATAGTCTTGGGTATACCATGCAAACTTATAATTCGGTCAACATACATCCGCGCATATTGGGGTGCTCTGTAATCAGTCTTTACTGGAATGAAATGGGCTGATTTAGTGAGACGGTCTACAATGACCCAGATTGAATCAAAACCTTTTGATGTCTTGGGTAACCCAACTATAAAGTCCATACTAATATCTTCCCATTTCCAAGCTGGAATGGGTAACGGTTGTAGCTCTCCGGCTGACTTTAGATGCACAGCTTTCACTTTCTGACAAGTGTCACACTTGGCTATGTATTGAGCAATTTCAATCTTCATTTTGGTCCACCAGAATTTCTGTTTTAGATCCTGATACATCTTGTTACTTCCTGGATGAATAGAAAATCTTGTCAAGTGTGCTTCATCAAGGATCAATTGACGTAACTCAAGAACCTTTGGTACTACTAGACGATTCTTGAACCATAACACATCTGCGTCATCAATTTTGAAACAAGATGCTTTACCAGCTCTAACTTTCTTTTTAATATGAGCTATACCCTTGCTTTCTTTCTGAGTTGTAATGATCTGATCTCTGATAGTTGATTCTATAGTAACATTGGAAAGACTGCCTTGTTGAACTATCTCCACATTGAGTTTCTATAATTCATGACGCAGATGTGTTATGGTTCAAGAATCGTCTAGTAGTACCAAAGGTTCTTGAGTTACGTCAATTGATCCTTGATGAAGCACACTTGACAAGATTTTCTATTCATCCAGGAAGTAACAAGATGTATCAGGATCTAAAACAGAAATTCTGGTGGACCAAAATGAAGATTGAAATTGCTCAATACATAGCCAAGTGTGACACTTGTCAGAAAGTGAAAGCTGTGCATCTAAAGTCAGCCGGAGAGCTACAACCGTTACCCATTCCAGCTTGGAAATGGGAAGATATTAGTATGGACTTTATAGTTGGGTTACCCAAGACATCAAAAGGTTTTGATTCAATCTGGGTCATTGTAGACCGTCTCACTAAATCAGCCCATTTCATTCCAGTAAAGACTGATTACAGAGCACCCCAATATGCGCGGATGTATGTTGACCGAATTATAAGTTTGCATGGTATACCCAAGACTATTGTTTCTGATAGAGATACCCAGTTTGTCTCTCAGTTCTGGAAACAACTACACAAGTCGCTGGATACAAAGCTTTTGCATCGTACAGCTTATCATCCGCAAACTGACGGGCAGACTGAACGAGTCAATCAAATCCTTGAAGATATGCTGAGATCTTGTGCGCTCACTTATTCAACTAAGTGGGATGAATGTTTACCTTTAGCAGAGTTCTCTTACAATAATAGTTATCAAGAAAGTATCAAGATGGCACCATTTGAAGCGTTATATGGTCGCAGATGCAGAACTCCATTAAATTGGTCTGAACTTGGAGAAAGATGGTTCTTTGGGGTAGACCTGGTGAAGGAAGCTGAAGAGAAGGTCAGACAGATACAAAATAACTTGAAAGTAGCACAATCACGAAAGAAGAGTTACTCTGACAAACGGCGTCGACCACTGATGTTTGCAGTAGGGGACTATGTAAACTTGAAAGTATCACCTATGAAAGGAGTCACTCGTTTCGGGGTTAAGGGCAAGTTAGCACCTCACTATATTGGCCCATTTCAAATCCTCGAGCGATGTGGGAAAGTGGCATATCGTTTGGAGTTACCTGAACAACTCTCAGCGGTCCACAAGGTATTTCATGTATCGCAGTTGAAGAGATGTCTGCGAGTGCCAGATCAAGTGGTAGATGTTGAAGGGGTTGAACTAGAACCAGATCTGACATATACAGAATATCCTATTCGAATCTTAGATCAAAAAGATCGTGTTACTCGAAGCAGAACCATCAGGTTCTATAAGGTTCAATGGAACAAACACTCTGAAGAAGAAGCTACTTGGGAGTCTGAAGACTATCTGCTGGAGAATTTTCCTGAGTTTCTTGCTTCTGTTTAAGTTACAGTTCCTCTTCTACAAAATGTAATCTTCCTTTTATGAAAACCCTTATCTGTTTTATGAAATAAGACTGAGATGTGTATGCCTGACACATTTCCTTTTTCATTACTTGACCCAAGGCTTTAAATCTCGGGACGAGATTTCTTTAAGGGGGAAGGAACTGTAACACCTCTGGTGTTAAGCAACATTTAAAACCTGCCATGTCATCATATGCATTGCAAAGCACCCATATATGGTCATCATTTCATGTGCACCAACTTAAAATAAGTTTTAATTTCAAGTTGGTTGTGCATAGGAGAGTACATGTTTAATTTATACTTTTAGTGTTGTTGTGAAACCCAACTAGTTTTTAAGTGGGTTCACTTTTGATTTTTGAATGCAAGAGATATTTCATGTATGTATGTGTATAGGTGTATGTGTATATATATATAATATGGTTTAAACCCTAAAATAGTAGTTTTGGGTGGTCTTCTTTGAAATGCCATGGAAATACTTTCAAAAAGTGTTTTGAACTCTATTCAATGGATAGTGCATTTCAAAAAAAACCAATTTCCTAATTAAATATTAAAGGGAAAAACCCTAAATTCTATATTATCCTTTTACCCTTTTTCTATAGTTTAAAAATTATACATAATTTGGGGTTGACACAAAAAGCAAAGTTGTAGTACTTGTCAAGGGGTACAACTTTGGTATATGAAGTTTTTGAAGTTTCAATATAAAATTTAAAGTAATTTTGAAAACATTCAAACCCTGATTTGAACCCCAAATTCAAATTTCAAAATGTAGGCAGAATTTGAAGATGGTCCAATTATGAAAGTTGTAGATCATGAAAAATGTGACAACTTTTATTTTTGGAGATTTTCAAGTTATTATATAATTTTGAAAGTAATTTGGAAATTGGAGTCAGTGGCAATTCTGTAAATAATTCAAAGTAGCAAGCAGGCAGGGAGCTCGCCGCCAGCGTCCTTCTGCCGGCTTCCAGGCGTGCCCAGACGCCACCTCCTGCTTCGACGTGGTCGCGGTAAGCACCTGCGCGTCGCCCGCTCGCTCTTTTGTCGCGCTATAAAGCCCAGTGCCGTCGCCGTCGTCTCCTTTCCTCTGTTTCACCATCGCCGTCGTTCTCCACTTCGCCGGCAAATTCATCGCCACCGAATTACCTCCGTCCAATTCCTTGTGCAGCTAGCGTCGCCACACTCTAGAGCACCTCCGGGTACCTTCCGTGCCGCTTGACATCGCTCGAGCTGCCGCGTAGCCGCCTTCTTCTTCGCGGCCGACAGCCGAGCCGCCGAGCTCGACCTCACCGTGGCCAGGACGACTCGGTGAGTTCCCGGCCAAACCATCTAGCGCGTTGGCTTCACCTCGCTCTACTGATGCTCATGCGCGCGCTGTTTTTCCCAGACGAGCCACCGAGGCGCCGGACGCCGAGCTCGCCGTCGTGGATGCACCACCGTGACACTGCCGCCGTCGACTCGTCGCTACGGTCCACCTCCGCCTCAACCAACTCAAGCATCAGCTCCGGGGTGAGCCACTGGTGTTCACGGCACTCTTGTTTTAATCGCTACCACGTTTGTTGAGCCGGTCACCGTGTGCAGCGCCGCAGCGTCCGCCATGAGCGCCGACGAGCTTCACCGGAGTCGGTAGCGTTAGGGTTTAGAGGCTAGGTTGATTCGCGGGTTGATGCTGAGCACGTCGGTGCTCTCACCCTCGCCGGAGACCTCACCGCCGGCAAGTTAATGCCGGTCAGCGCCGGTGGAGGTTGAGTCAGCGTCGGTGAAGACGCTGACGACCCGGGCCCGCGCGTCAGAGAGAGAGAGAAGCGTGAGTGTTTGATTTAAATGTTTTTCCTTTTATGTGAATAGTGCTGATATTTGTTCTTTTTGTATGAATTTTTGTACAGCACCAAAAATGATAAAAAATTTTATGTAGCTTCTCTGATATGTGTAGTATTTATGAAAAATATGAAACCTGAATTTTGATAACTTTTTATGTGTTGCAAAAATTAGCCAATTAATTCATAAATAGACATTCTAGGAATTTTAATAAATAAAATAGAAGTCCAAAAATTATGAAATTTGTTTTGCCACTGTTTCTTGGTATGACAAATCTATATAAAAAGTTTTAGGTCATTTTGACAAAGTTTAATTTTGACCTATGTTTTAAATTAATTAATTAATGAATTTAATTAGTTATTTTAATCTTTTTACCTCAAGTTTTGTGTGATTTTGGTTTGAGTGATGACCTTGGCTCATTAACCCTAATGATCCTTGGCACTTAAATTAATGACTGGGTTCATGTTTAACCATCATTAAGTTTTGTTAATTAATTAATTGTTTAATTAATTAAAATGATTAATGATTAATAATTAATGAGACCCTAAACCTAATTACTTGAGTAGTGATTAGGGTTTGTTAATGACTTGTCTTATACCTAATGATGGTCATTAGTGACTAATGACTTAGAGAACCCTAAAGCAGTCCAACAAGTTGGTTTTGTTGGCTTGCAAATGTACCATGAAGGAAAGTTGTACTCAAGTTAATCAATCTTGTTTTGATATCTTTACCATGTTATCATCATGAGCATTTCATTAAACATGCATCATTATCACGTATAGTGAACGAGGTTGAGCCCGAAAGAGTTGACCAAGCTCTAGAGGAAGGTCAACCACCAGTTGAAGTTGGGTTTGACATCTGTGGTACTTCAGAGGAGCCTGACTACCCTGTCAACCAAGGCAAGCCCTGGATGCATTAAACCCTACCTTGAATTTTATAAAGTTTTACATCACTTGTTATAATATGTTGCATTAGGTGATTAGGAGTTGAGTGGTTACCTAATTGTTGCATTACCAATCTTGATTATTACCATATCATCCTTGCTACCTGTTTTGATTTAAAAATGCCTAGTTATGCTTAGCTATGCTTAGTAAGATAGGCTTTTAATGAAAAGTTTCAAAATGATATGATGATGACATAACTTGATGAATAGTGAGTTATGTTTTATAATATGAAACCGGACGGGTAACTTGCATTGGGAATGGAGTCCCGTGTAGTGTTTCCGTCTGTGTCGATTAAGGACCGTCCGTTGGTTGGCCCTTGGATCAAGAACTTTGTTAGTACTGGCCACATACTCTGGTAAGCCTTACTTCGGCTATTCTACTACGAGAATGGCTACTCGCGCACTGGGAGTGGAGAGATGGCGGGAGTAGTGTGTACCCACGTGGCAATGGGCTGGATTAGTGGTGTACTGTACTCTCGAGTGGCGCGGACCCATTCTTGTCTTGGAGGATCCGTGAGTCAGGTTGATGTATGTGGGTTAAAGTCCCGCATATGTCGTGTGGTTAGGAAGCCCCAGCTGGGTTATGATAAGCGGTTCAAATCGTCGTTTGCTCCACGAGAAAAGGAGACTTGATTCTCGCACCATCATCGTAGTTAAGAAATGAAACTTGATGAAAGAATGAGATGGATTGTAATGACAAGTGTTTGATCTAGACTAGGAATCACTTATCTTTAATGATGACTTAAAAAGGGTTAAAATGATGAAAGTTAAGGATTCATTGTTAGCGAGCTTTTATGCAAAGAAACTCTTGATGCTTGCTAAAACCTTATCTTGACTCCCCTGAGCCTGCATTCCTGAGTCTTCTCCTCTTTTTAGTCGGTTAAGTCTTGTTGAGTACCTAGGGT
>JAHUYU010001149.1:0-14854 GCA_030439765.1 Tripidium arundinaceum | reverse complement strand
TCCTTATTTGGGCTTAACTGGAGGTTGCCGCTAGCATAATAGTTTATCAAATCTGAAGTTTTTCAAAACTATGCTAGATTTGTAGTTGAAAATAGGTTTTTCAAAACCAAAACTTTATTTCAAAACCATGTACATGATAGTATTATACTTAACCTTGCTCCGATGCCAGCTGTGACAGAACCGCCCAATTTATACAAGCCCAAGTACGACTGTCCCCGTTTAACACGTTGACACGCACATACTTGCACTCATATAAACCCGGTAGTCCGCCGAGTGTCCCGAAAGACCTCGGTAAATCAACTTCACAACCAAGATCGCACGATTAAGTAAATACACATCGCATACACGGAGTTTTGCAGCGGAAAATAATATTACAAAAGAGTTCACAAATAAATAGTACAGTACTGGGTTCAAACTGATTATAGAAAGCAACATAGCTTTGAAATGATACAATAACATAAGTTGAAATACATTGCTAGCTTTAAGTGACATCCTCCAACAAAAGCATGTAGATGAGAACAATACAGAGTCACCGAGCCCACCGGCACTTAGCCACCATCGTCAACAGCTGAGAACTTCACCTGCAACATGGTGGGATAAACCCTGAGTACTCGAATGTACTCAGCTAGACTTACCCGACAGGAGAGAATAAAAAGACTCTCAAGGATATGCAAGGCTTATTTGGTAGAGTTGGTTGGATAGCATACTTTGCAAAAAGAGCATTACTATCATGAGTCCTTACTTCAAGCTTTTAGTCAAGTTTTAGCTTCAATTTCAGTAAAGCTTATCATAGCTAGATTTGCACCTATTCTATATCAAACACTTGATTAATAAGCATCACAATAGTAACCATATCCGGTTTATCATCATAATCATCATAACCATCATGTTCCATCAATTATTACTACGATGCTGAAGCTAGTCAAGTTTCTCACTATCCGGGAGAGACGGCGATTCGAATCGATTCCAACCAGATCTGGGGTTTTATTCCTAACACAAACCCAGGCATACCTCGCGAAGGCAGCCTTAGGTCACCTTTGGTACAACTCAGGAACCAACTTCGCGGGTCCGATCAGCGCCGCAACACAGGTCTTACCACGGTAGACAGGGAATTCAAGTCATGCCTGCCTACGTCACGCCGGACAGCTAGGTCATGCTTGAACTATAGTCTATGCTCCGACTTCCTGATTGCGCACTCATACAGAACGGGTCCCGGCCTGAGTTGAGCTACTCGGCTTCGCGGTCGGAACGACTTATCCGGCCAGCTAAGTGAGAGGCATGCGTTCAATCTCGACAGAAGTTCCAACAACGGTACGGTCCTTAATCGACACAGACGGAATCACTATAAGTCCAACACCACCAACATATAAGATTCCGCCCAGTCTCCATTTATATAACATCACATGGTTCTTTTCCACGATAGCAAATATAGCCAACCGTGACCAGTTATCCACCTATATCTCGCAGGTGACAGGAAATCACCCGACTTCTACCGGTCTAAGCATGGCTAAGCATAGAACGTCTTACTTATACTAGTAAGGGTTCAGGTATTGATATATATAGTGGACAAGGTAGGAAAGTATGCACCAACGGTTTCATCCAACTCCTATCAACCTAATGCATCATTCAAAAGTTATACTCATGTGTATTTATAAAAAGAATGGGTAGGAGACTTAGAATGCTCCGGGGCTTGCCTGGAATCCAACACTAGGTCAGTTCAGTTAGCTTGCATCGCCTTGGTGACATCTCCACTCTATGAATGCACTCCAGTGTCCTTCCATCTTCAAGATAGATCCGCCGAGCACCATCTTCGGGTTCAGCTCCAACATCACGTCCTTCACGTGGTTCATCTAGCGTACCTAAATGAGGTACAACAATGCATATGTATGAATACATGGAAGTGCGACAAGCGTATAAGATGATAAGGGGTGCACTTGGAATGACTTGCACATAACATGAGGACATGAATGCGAGCATTCATACAATCATAGCCACACTCAGGTGGTAAGCAAATTAACCCTATTTGACCGGGTAGGTGCATATCTCTTCTCTAGAACATATAACACTTACTACCATGTGTATAGACGTGCACACACATACATGAATACACATACCACAAGTGCGGCTAATACGCTAAGACATGCCAACAGGTTATTAGTGCTTTAAAGAGACACCAAAGCAACATGCATTCGCTAAGCAAGGCAAAGTAACTCATAACACACTCACCATGAGCAAGTAACATAAGACAAAGCCATTCATGACATGTAGCTAGTATTCTATTTCTCATAACCCAAACATTTGCAAACAAGTACTAAGGGGTTATCTACACTCATACATGTACGCACACTTATTCGAGACAAGTCTACGCCTATACATCTACATACATGTAACAACTATAGTTGGAATCTGGCAATTCCTAGACATGCAAACAGCAGCTACAAGATTTAGCTATAACTGGAGTTACACAAATCCAAATGACTTGCAATAAGACATTCTGGAAAGCTTAGGAAATTATCTACATTTCATCTAATATCACCACAGCATGATTCACAAGTTAAATAAACCAAAATTACTAAGTTCCAGAATCTGTTTCTGAAAAACAGAGAGCAGCAATCTCTGATTTCCAACTTGAAACATGCATAACTCATAAACTACTTGGCCAAATGCCACCAAATTTTAACAGCAGCTATATACATGAGTTATCTACAACTTTTGTATAAACAAGTTTTACAACGAAGCACATTATCAAGAAGAACTTTGCTAAGTTCTCAGATCTGTCCAGAAACTAGCAATGGCAAGAAATAATTATTAACTTATGTTGCAAACACATAATTGGACAAAACCAACTTTACCAACATATCACACATGACTAATGAACACCAGAAAACATAGTGTCCATTGCTAAATAAATTCTTTTAATACATTTCTTAATTTATTTAGATAATTAGGTGGAATTATGAACACATATCAAAGGTGCACAATAAATTCTACCAAAATTACAGTGGCCTACCTATGCTCCCAATAGTCTACTATAAAATTTTATGTCATTTGAGCAAGCATAGCAACCTCTATGAAAAAGACAAGTGGCTAATGCAATAAATCATGTGAGAGCAAGATAATTCTAAAACTCCTCATTTTCTGCAAATGCATGGCCATATTTTATTTTATTATGGTAGTACAACATCACAAGAAGGTAGAGGAACAACATTTTCCATTTTTACATTTTTATTCTATTTATAATCCATTTAAAACCATTTATTAAGCACTATGCAAGGTAAATCAATAACTCCATCAAACTGCATCCAACAAATCTCAAATTTTTACCACAGCACACTCATAGCATCACTAGTCTACCACAAAAATTTCACATCTTTTTGAGCACTAGAACTCCAGATCTGAAATTCACAAGCAAGATAAACATATTTTTCCTATTAAACAAGATTTAGTTAAAACTCCATAAAAACAGTAAACAACATATAGGTTAAATATTTTTCTCAGCTAGAGCATGACATTAGAAGATTAACAAAACTGGTTTCACCATTTTTGGATTTCTAAAACTCAAAATATGGATGAAAGCAAGTTAATAAACATTTAAAACCACTTTTAGGGATTAATTTGTGGAGCACAAAAACACAAATAAAACAGCACACTTTATAGATCTAATATGTAGAGAACTTTATCACGAATCTAACAAAACTTGTTTCACTATTTTTGGAGCACCCAAACATGAGGTATTAATTTTAGAAAATCAAAACAGAGCATGTAAATTTGGGCAAGTAACAGCACTTAACCAATGGCCATGGGGGCCCACTCTGCTGGCAACCAAACCCTCATCCTAGCACCATCCACTTCGAACACCTTTGCCGAAAAGACTCTCTGCGAGTTTTCCGTCCCCGCTGTTGCCAACGTGCCCATTGGGCCCACCATCAATGTCGGTGACGCAAACTTCGAGCTGAAGTCCAGACTCATCATGATGGTGTAGGCTAATCCATTCTATGGACTGCCTAGCTGTAACACCCCAGGTGTTAGTCACCAGTTGGGCACAGGTTATACATTGAGTTTGGACCTAAGTAAGGTATAACAAGTAATGACCATGGATCCTAGTTCATGGTTTTGCAATTGAGTGGAGGTCAATGTTATGAAAGTAAACCCAACTTCAACTTTGTCACCAAGTGAAACCAAGCGCTTAATATGGGACCCGTTATAAAGGACATCTTTGAGAAATGCAAAACATGTTCCTTCATATGTCCCACATCAATTTCCATCTACTTTAACTACTATAAAAGTTTCATGAAGTTTGGAATCAAAAAGTCACATGAAATGATAAGTCATGTCTTTGTTTCGATGACTTCACCGAGTGTTGGAATTGCACCATTAAGTGAATGGAATTATAGACCATCAACCAAACCTTGCAAAACCATGAACTAGGATCCATGGTCATTACTTGTTATACCTTACTTAGGTCCAAACTCAATGTATAACCTGTGCCCAACTGGTGACTAACACCTGGGGTGTTACAGCTAGGCAGTCCATAGAATGGATTAGCCTACACCATCATGATGAGTCTGGACTTCAGCTCGAAGTTTGCGTCACCGACATTGATGGTGGGCCCAATGGGCACGTTGGCAACAGCGGGGACGGAAAACTCGCAGAGAGTCTTTTCGGCAAAGGTGTTCGAAGTGGATGGTGCTAGGATGAGGGTTTGGTTGCCAGCAGAGTGGGCCCCCATGGCCATTGGTTAAGTGCTGTTACTTGCCCAAATTTACATGCTCTGTTTTGATTTTCTAAAATTAATACCTCATGTTTGGGTGCTCCAAAAATAGTGAAACAAGTTTTGTTAGATTCGTGATAAAGTTCTCTACATATTAGATCTATAAAGTGTGCTGTTTTATTTGTGTTTTTGTGCTCCACAAATTAATCCCTAAAAGTGGTTTTAAATGTTTATTAACTTGCTTTCATCCATATTTTGAGTTTTAGAAATCCAAAAATGGTGAAACCAGTTTTGTTAATCTTCTAATGTCATGCTCTAGCTGAGAAAAATATTTAACCTATATGTTGTTTACTGTTTTTATGGAGTTTTAACTAAATCTTGTTTAATAGGAAAAATATGTTTATCTTGCTTGTGAATTTCAGATCTGGAGTTCTAGTGCTCAAAAAGATGTGAAATTTTTGTGGTAGACTAGTGATGCTATGAGTGTGCTGTGGTAAAAATTTGAGATTTGTTGGATGCAGTTTGATGGAGTTATTGATTTACCTTGCATAGTGCTTAATAAATGGTTTTAAATGGATTATAAATAGAATAAAAATGTAAAAATGGAAAATGTTGTTCCTCTACCTTCTTGTGATGTTGTACTACCATAATAAAATAAAATATGGCCATGCATTTGCAGAAAATGAGGAGTTTTAGAATTATCTTGCTCTCACATGATTTATTGCATTAGCCACTTGTCTTTTTCATAGAGGTTGCTATGCTTGCTCAAATGACATAAAATTTTATAGTAGACTATTGGGAGCATAGGTAGGCCACTGTAATTTTGGTAGAATTTATTGTGCAACACCTTTGATATGTGTTCATAATTCCACCTAATTATCTAAATAAATTAAGAAATGTATTAAAAGAATTTATTTAGCAATGGACACTATGTTTTCTGGTGTTCATTAGTCATGTGTGATATGTTGGTAAAGTTGGTTTTGTCCAATTATGTGTTTGCAACATAAGTTAATAATTATTTCTTGCCATTGCTAGTTTCTGGACAGATCTGAGAACTTAGCAAAGTTCTTCTTGATAATGTGCTTCGTTGTAAAACTTGTTTATACAAAAGTTGTAGATAACTCATGTATATAGCTGCTGTTAAAATTTGGTGGCATTTGGCCAAGTAGTTTATGAGTTATGCATGTTTCAAGTTGGAAATCAGAGATTGCTGCTCTCTGTTTTTCAGAAACAGATTCTGGAACTTAGTAATTTTGGTTTATTTAACTTGTGAATCATGCTGTGGTGATATTAGATGAAATGTAGATAATTTCCTAAGCTTTCCAGAATGTCTTATTGCAAGTCATTTGGATTTGTGTAACTCCAGTTATAGCTAAATCTTGTAGCTGCTGTTTGCATGTCTAGGAATTGCCAGATTCCAACTATAGTTGTTACATGTATGTAGATGTATAGGCGTAGACTTGTCTCGAATAAGTGTGCGTACATGTATGAGTGTAGATAACCCCTTAGTACTTGTTTGCAAATGTTTGGGTTATGAGAAATAGAATACTAGCTACATGTCATGAATGGCTTTGTCTTATGTTACTTGCTCATGGTGAGTGTGTTATGAGTTACTTTGCCTTGCTTAGCGAATGCATGTTGCTTTGGTGTCTCTTTAAAGCACTAATAACCTGTTGGCATGTCTTAGCGTATTAGCCGCACTTGTGGTATGTGTATTCATGTATGTGTGTGCACGTCTATACACATGGTAGTAAGTGTTATATGTTCTAGAGAAGAGATATGCACCTACCCGGTCAAATAGGGTTAATTTGCTTACCACCTGAGTGTGGCTATGATTGTATGAATGCTCGCATTCATGTCCTCATGTTATGTGCAAGTCATTCCAAGTGCACCCCTTATCATCTTATACGCTTGTCGCACTTCCATGTATTCATACATATGCATTGTTGTACCTCATTTAGGTACGCTAGATGAACCACGTGAAGGACGTGATGTTGGAGCTGAACCCGAAGATGGTGCTCGGCGGATCTATCTTGAAGATGGAAGGACACTGGAGTGCATTCATAGAGTGGAGATGTCACCAAGGCGATGCAAGCTAACTGAACTGACCTAGTGTTGGATTCCAGGCAAGCCCCGGAGCATTCTAAGTCTCCTACCCATTCTTTTTATAAATACACATGAGTATAACTTTTGAATGATGCATTAGGTTGATAGGAGTGGATGAAACCGTTGGTGCATACTTTCCTACCTTGTCCACTATATATATCAATACCTGAACCCTTACTAGTATAAGTAAGACGTTCTATGCTTAGCCATGCTTAGACCGGTAGAAGTCGGGTGATTTCCTGTCACCTGCGAGATATAGGTGGATAACTGGTCACGGTTGGCTATATTTGCTATCGTGGAAAAGAACCATGTGATGTTATATAAATGGAGACTGGGCGGAATCTTATATGTTGGTGGTGTTGGACTTATAGTGATTCCGTCTGTGTCGATTAAGGACCGTACCGTTGTTGGAACTTCTGTCGAGATTGAACGCATGCCTCTCACTTAGCTGGCCGATAAGTCGTTCCGACCGCGAAGCCGAGTAGCTCAACTCAGGCCGGGACCCGTTCTGTATGAGTGCGCAATCAGGAAGTCGGAGCATAGACTATAGTTCAAGCATGACCTAGCTGTCCGGCGTGACGTAGGCAGGCATGACTTGAATTCCCTGTCTACCGTGGTAAGACCTGTGTTGCGGCGCTGATCGGACCCGCGAAGTTGGTTCCTGAGTTGTACCAAAGGTGACCTAAGGCTGCCTTCGCGAGGTATGCCTGGGTTTGTGTTAGGAATAAAACCCCAGATCTGGTTGGAATCGATTCGAATCGCCGTCTCTCCCGGATAGTGAGAAACTTGACTAGCTTCAGCATCGTAGTAATAATTGATGGAACATGATGGTTATGATGATTATGATGATAAACCGGATATGGTTACTATTGTGATGCTTATTAATCAAGTGTTTGATATAGAATAGGTGCAAATCTAGCTATGATAAGCTTTACTGAAATTGAAGCTAAAACTTGACTAAAAGCTTGAAGTAAGGACTCATGATAGTAATGCTCTTTTTGCAAAGTATGCTATCCAACCAACTCTACCAAATAAGCCTTGCATATCCTTGAGAGTCTTTTTATTCTCTCCTGTCGGGTAAGTCTAGCTGAGTACATTCGAGTACTCAGGGTTTATCCCACCATGTTGCAGGTGAAGTTCTCAGCTGTTGACGATGGTGGCTAAGTGCCGGTGGGCTCGGTGACTCTGTATTGTTCTCATCTACATGCTTTTGTTGGAGGATGTCACTTAAAGCTAGCAATGTATTTCAACTTATGTTATTGTATCATTTCAAAGCTATGTTGCTTTCTATAATCAGTTTGAACCCAGTACTGTACTATTTATTTGTGAACTCTTTTGTAATATTATTTTCCGCTGCCACTACCAATTGACCATCGGGCAGCAAGATGGTCGGCTACCTCCACCATTTGACCATCGGGTAGCAAAATGGTCGGCTTACCTGCTTACCTGAGCGTAGGGGCAATTGATCCATACATCACCATTCAAGTGAATGGCATCCATACAATAGCACGCCGTATGGACGACGAAAAGAGAATTGCAATGAAGTAAACCCACCCATAGTTAGTATTAGTTTACTCATTGCCACCTAGCAGTCCTTATTTGGGCTTAACTGGAGGTTGCCGCTAGCATAATAGTTTATCAAATCTGAAGTTTTTCAAAACTATGCTAGATTTGTAGTTGAAAATAGGTTTTTCAAAACCAAAACTTTATTTCAAAACCATGTACATGATAGTATTATACTTAACCTTGCTCCGATGCCAGCTGTGACAGAACCGCCCAATTTATACAAGCCCAAGTACGACTGTCCCCGTTTAACACGTTGACACGCACATACTTGCACTCATATAAACCCGGTAGTCCGCCGAGTGTCCCGAAAGACCTCGGTAAATCAACTTCACAACCAAGATCGCACGATTAAGTAAATACACATCGCATACACGGAGTTTTGCAGCGGAAAATAATATTACAAAAGAGTTCACAAATAAATAGTACAGTACTGGGTTCAAACTGATTATAGAAAGCAACATAGCTTTGAAATGATACAATAACATAAGTTGAAATACATTGCTAGCTTTAAGTGACATCCTCCAACAAAAGCATGTAGATGAGAACAATACAGAGTCACCGAGCCCACCGGCACTTAGCCACCATCGTCAACAGCTGAGAACTTCACCTGCAACATGGTGGGATAAACCCTGAGTACTCGAATGTACTCAGCTAGACTTACCCGACAGGAGAGAATAAAAAGACTCTCAAGGATATGCAAGGCTTATTTGGTAGAGTTGGTTGGATAGCATACTTTGCAAAAAGAGCATTACTATCATGAGTCCTTACTTCAAGCTTTTAGTCAAGTTTTAGCTTCAATTTCAGTAAAGCTTATCATAGCTAGATTTGCACCTATTCTATATCAAACACTTGATTAATAAGCATCACAATAGTAACCATATCCGGTTTATCATCATAATCATCATAACCATCATGTTCCATCAATTATTACTACGATGCTGAAGCTAGTCAAGTTTCTCACTATCCGGGAGAGACGGCGATTCGAATCGATTCCAACCAGATCTGGGGTTTTATTCCTAACACAAACCCAGGCATACCTCGCGAAGGCAGCCTTAGGTCACCTTTGGTACAACTCAGGAACCAACTTCGCGGGTCCGATCAGCGCCGCAACACAGGTCTTACCACGGTAGACAGGGAATTCAAGTCATGCCTGCCTACGTCACGCCGGACAGCTAGGTCATGCTTGAACTATAGTCTATGCTCCGACTTCCTGATTGCGCACTCATACAGAACGGGTCCCGGCCTGAGTTGAGCTACTCGGCTTCGCGGTCGGAACGACTTATCCGGCCAGCTAAGTGAGAGGCATGCGTTCAATCTCGACAGAAGTTCCAACAACGGTACGGTCCTTAATCGACACAGACGGAATCACTATAAGTCCAACACCACCAACATATAAGATTCCGCCCAGTCTCCATTTATATAACATCACATGGTTCTTTTCCACGATAGCAAATATAGCCAACCGTGACCAGTTATCCACCTATATCTCGCAGGTGACAGGAAATCACCCGACTTCTACCGGTCTAAGCATGGCTAAGCATAGAACGTCTTACTTATACTAGTAAGGGTTCAGGTATTGATATATATAGTGGACAAGGTAGGAAAGTATGCACCAACGGTTTCATCCAACTCCTATCAACCTAATGCATCATTCAAAAGTTATACTCATGTGTATTTATAAAAAGAATGGGTAGGAGACTTAGAATGCTCCGGGGCTTGCCTGGAATCCAACACTAGGTCAGTTCAGTTAGCTTGCATCGCCTTGGTGACATCTCCACTCTATGAATGCACTCCAGTGTCCTTCCATCTTCAAGATAGATCCGCCGAGCACCATCTTCGGGTTCAGCTCCAACATCACGTCCTTCACGTGGTTCATCTAGCGTACCTAAATGAGGTACAACAATGCATATGTATGAATGCATGGAAGTGCGACAAGCGTATAAGATGATAAGGGGTGCACTTGGAATGACTTGCACATAACATGAGGACATGAATGCGAGCATTCATACAATCATAGCCACACTCAGGTGGTAAGCAAATTAACCCTATTTGACCGGGTAGGTGCATATCTCTTCTCTAGAACATATAACACTTACTACCATGTGTATAGACGTGCACACACATACATGAATACACATACCACAAGTGCGGCTAATACGCTAAGACATGCCAACAGGTTATTAGTGCTTTAAAGAGACACCAAAGCAACATGCATTCGCTAAGCAAGGCAAAGTAACTCATAACACACTCACCATGAGCAAGTAACATAAGACAAAGCCATTCATGACATGTAGCTAGTATTCTATTTCTCATAACCCAAACATTTGCAAACAAGTACTAAGGGGTTATCTACACTCATACATGTACGCACACTTATTCGAGACAAGTCTACGCCTATACATCTACATACATGTAACAACTATAGTTGGAATCTGGCAATTCCTAGACATGCAAACAGCAGCTACAAGATTTAGCTATAACTGGAGTTACACAAATCCAAATGACTTGCAATAAGACATTCTGGAAAGCTTAGGAAATTATCTACATTTCATCTAATATCACCACAGCATGATTCACAAGTTAAATAAACCAAAATTACTAAGTTCCAGAATCTGTTTCTGAAAAACAGAGAGCAGCAATCTCTGATTTCCAACTTGAAACATGCATAACTCATAAACTACTTGGCCAAATGCCACCAAATTTTAACAGCAGCTATATACATGAGTTATCTACAACTTTTGTATAAACAAGTTTTACAACGAAGCACATTATCAAGAAGAACTTTGCTAAGTTCTCAGATCTGTCCAGAAACTAGCAATGGCAAGAAATAATTATTAACTTATGTTGCAAACACATAATTGGACAAAACCAACTTTACCAACATATCACACATGACTAATGAACACCAGAAAACATAGTGTCCATTGCTAAATAAATTCTTTTAATACATTTCTTAATTTATTTAGATAATTAGGTGGAATTATGAACACATATCAAAGGTGCACAATAAATTCTACCAAAATTACAGTGGCCTACCTATGCTCCCAATAGTCTACTATAAAATTTTATGTCATTTGAGCAAGCATAGCAACCTCTATGAAAAAGACAAGTGGCTAATGCAATAAATCATGTGAGAGCAAGATAATTCTAAAACTCCTCATTTTCTGCAAATGCATGGCCATATTTTATTTTATTATGGTAGTATAACATCACAAGAAGGTAGAGGAACAACATTTTCCATTTTTACATTTTTATTCTATTTATAATCCATTTAAAACCATTTATTAAGCACTATGCAAGGTAAATCAATAACTCCACCAAACTGCATCCAACAAATCTCAAATTTTTACCACAGCACACTCATAGCATCACTAGTCTACCACAAAAATTTCACATCTTTTTGAGCACTAGAACTTCAGATCTGAAATTCACAAGCAAGATAAACATATTTTTCCTATTAAACAAGATTTAGTTAAAACTCCATAAAAACAGTAAACAACATATAGGTTAAATATTTTTCTCAGCTAGAGCATGACATTAGAAGATTAACAAAACTGGTTTCACCATTTTTGGATTTCTAAAACTCAAAATATGGATGAAAGCAAGTTAATAAACATTTAAAACCACTTTTAGGGATTAATTTGTGGAGCACAAAAACACAAATAAAACAGCACACTTTATAGATCTAATATGTAGAGAACTTTATCACGAATCTAACAAAACTTGTTTCACTATTTTTGGAGCACCCAAACATGAGGTATTAATTTTAGAAAATCAAAACAGAGCATGTAAATTTGGGCAAGTAACAGCACTTAACCAATGGCCATGGGGGGCCCACTCGTCATAGGCAGTACCTTCTTCTTCCTCGCTGAATCAAAACCGGAATAGAGAGAGAGGAACAGAGGGAGAGGGCGCTGGTGCCCTGGCCGGGCGGCGGCCATGCTCAGCTGTGCTCCGGCGGCTGGGCTGGCTGGAGAAAGTGGCAGGGTGAGGTGGCGACGGCGTTGGGGTGTGTGAGGGTGCTTGTAGAGCAGGAAAGGGTGGCGGCGTGGAGCTTGCTCTGCTCATCCATGGCTACCGATAGAGAGATGAGAGAGCGAGTGAGATGGAGAGACTGGGAGGGAGCTCGGCGTCCACTTCAACCGGCCCGCAGAGAGGAGAGCAAGGTGGCGCACATGCAGGCGAACGTGCGAGGCCACGCGTCAAGCAGCACCAGTGACCGGTCGGCCATGGTCTTTCTGTAGCCATTCAAATGACCCAGAAATCCGACTGAACCCCCCATCTTCTCCCCTCTACAACTCTCGAACCAAATCGATTTAGCTCGAGGCGTTGTGGACAAAGTTATAGAGCTTCAAGTGTACTCCAACTTTGATTATAGACACTTGAGCTGGTTCAGCACGGATTGCAAACCACAGGGCACCAAAGTAGGGCTCATGGAACTGATCAATTCAGTTTACAGCGACGTGGACTGAAACCCAAACTTGGCGCCATTGTAACTCCCAAACTAGCTCGATCCAAGTCATGGAGTAGTGGACAAATTTGTAGGGCTATGTGAGATGTACAACTTTCCTTATATAACCTTGGTCTGGTTTGGCTTGGTTTGCATGTTATGGAGCACCAAACAGGGACACATGGAAACTGAAAGGTCAGTTTCAAAGCTCCAAGACTTGGCCAAAATCTTGGGTTCCAAAACAGCACTACATTGAATCTTGTGAGCTCTGTTTGACTAGGTTATGGACCAAACTAGCTCTTGACCCTTAAACAAAGTTTGTTCTACATGAAAAGAACTACAACTTTTATTTAAGATCCAACCTCAAAGCTGGTATAGAACTGACTGTTCTACTTTGACCAAAGTAGGATCACGATAAAGCTTCAATTATCCTTTGTGATCCATTGGAGCATCTTCTGGGCATTTTCTCAACATGAACCTTTCGTGACTTTTGTTATAGAGTTCATCTAGAGTCATTCGGGCAAGTTTGCAAGGTTTGGTTGATGGTCTATAATTCCATTCACTTAATGGTGCAATTCCAACACTCGGTGAAGTCATCGAAACAAAGACATGACTTATCATTTCATGTGACTTTTTGATTCCAAACTTCATGAAACTTTTATAGTAGTTAAAGTAGATGGAAATTGATGTGGGACATATGAAGGAACATGTTTTGCATTTCTCAAAGATGTCCTTTATAACGGGTCCCATATTAAGCGCTTGGTTTCACTTGGTGACAAAGTTGAAGTTGGGTTTACTTTCATAACATTGACCTCCACTCAATTGCAAAACCATGAACTAGGATCCATGGTCATTACTTGTTATACCTTACTTAGGTCCAAACTCAATGTATAACCTGTGCCCAACTGGTGACTAACACCTGGGGTGTTACAGCCCTCCCCCCTTAAAAGAATCTCGTCCCGAGATTCAGGACGAAAGATTTTCAAGGGTAGAGAAGCATGTCATCCACTCGCAACGCGGTGATAGCACAAGGTTACTTAAAACTTCCCAGCCGTGACATAGGTTTATTCCAGTTGTGACGGCTGCAATATATGTGTATACCAGCTGCGACATGACTAGTTGTGATAAGTTGTGACATATGTTGTTACCAGTTGTGCCAGCTATAACATATGTGACACACCAGTTGTGGCATGTGTAAGCAGTCGTTCTGATGGTACATGGTGAAGTATTGATGGCAAGGATCTAGTTGTCATCCCGATCCAACAAGGTGGTTTGGTTGATCTCAACTCAAGCACAAGAGAGGTTATTAGGAACAGGGCAACTTTTCGATCCTTCATGTCTTCTTAGTAGCAACTCTAGGTTTGATGAATTTCCTTCATTGACTTCCATGAAACATTATTACTTTGGGAGAAAATCCAAGAGATCATTGTCCTAAGTACTTGTTCTTGATGCATGGAGGGCGATTCAGAGCACAGCGAACTACTCGCATCATCTGCTTCCCAAGTAGGCATAGCATGTACCACTTTCCATAAATGCTGAGATCATAGATGGGGCAAACATTCTCTAAAGTTGAGAAAAACTGACTAATCCATCAAAAAATGTCTTTGCTGATCGTAACTATCAATTTACTCAGTTGCTAACTGATGGGCAACTTCATAACATTTCATGTGTGCAGTTTTCTTTCTCTGATAACAACACTGTGTTATCTGAATCTGTTGGGTGCGCGGTGAATGTGATAGCTGATTCCATAGGCTTAGCAGTGTCGATGATCCTTATCCAAGGGAATCCTCATATCCAAGTGACAACAGTCATTTGGGATGAATCCGATGCAACCTCTTGGGTAAAAACACCAAACTAGAGATACCGTACACTATTAAGAAGGTCGGGTACCATTTTCCTTTATGGTGCAATTGCACAATAAGTTGAGTTGACTTCAACTGTGACAAACTAGTCTTGTTGTACTCCTTTTGATATTGAATCTTTCTTCCCAGTCGTCAACCAACAAATGTCTGAATCTTTTA
>JAHUYU010001570.1:0-19680 GCA_030439765.1 Tripidium arundinaceum | reverse complement strand
TCTGTGGAGGAAAGGAAAAACCGGCGAGCCGATGAGCATCACCAGGTCACAAGGAAACTAAATCAACCAACGAGGGGGCATGAGATGCTCTGGAGGAGCTTGGCCACGGCGAGGTGGGCACGGCGGCCATGGCGGACGGCCGCGGCGGGAAACCGGCGTGTGGCCGATTCGGCCGATGAGGACCGACACGAGCGGGTCCAAGAGGAGCGCAAAGGCAAGACGGACCTGGTGGAGCGAACTATTGGGCGGGGGCTGTGCAATGACGGCGAATTTTGCCGGCGCACTGGAACTGCCGGTGGTGGAACGGAGAGGAGAAAGAGGAAGGAGATCACCGGCACGGGCTTAAACGGGCATGGTGAAGTGTCCACGCGATGACAGCTCCTGCTTGGCCTTGGACACGCAAGCAGCTGCGCGTCCACGCGCGAGGAAGCGGCGAAAGCGGTTGGCGACCGTCGGCGGCAAGCAGCTCGGTGGCAGCTGCTTCCGGTGATACTGTTCACCGACTAAAACTCCAACTTCTTCCCTCTTTTTCTCCCGATTCCATGTAGAAACTTGATCATCCCCTTTAACAAAAGTTGCTCTCCGATCTGATCTCTCCAACATTGCTTTAAGGACCAACCCCAAAAGATCAAAGGTTTAAGAGATTTTGAATTTTGAAAGCATGAACTTGGAATTGCAACACTGAATTTAGTTTCAGTATTTTCAAAAGCAGTTCTGATTAGCAAACTTTGGTATTTAATTAGTGATTAACCACTAATCAAACATCACAACTAACATCATGACTTCAAAGTACAAACACCCTACCAATCAATGAAACATTTCACCACTTTACCTTTTATATTTAAAAGCACACTAAAAACAACTAAGTTTATAATAACAAAATTTTAATTGTTTAAGCAATTTCACATATATAGATTCACAAAGTTTCATAATTACTATTATTGCAACATTTCATGTATCACATAAAGCACATCATGAGCAACATTAACATGCTATAACTTAATCATGATTAAGGGATGATTATCACATCAAAGCACATGAGATCAAAGAGCTCAAACACTTGATCCAAACTCTAGATAGATTTTAGGGTTTAGTCGCTTTTAGCAACCCTAATCACATACTAAGTTGATTAGGTGTTTCACAAACCACTAATGCAACATAATTAAGCTAGTAATGCAACTCAGTAAGCCTTCAGTGCAACTTGGGTTAAGCTAGGAATGCAGCCTTTAGTAAGTCATTATTGCAACTTTATTAAATCATTATATGATGACATGATGATGAACATGATGACATGTCAGGTTTATTCTTTGCTTAACACCTAGGGTGTTACAGCTCCTCCCCCCTTACAAAAATCTCGTCCCGAGATTTCGAGATGGGCTAAACCGTGGGGTTTAGTAATGGAAAAGGAAATGTGTCAAGCACTTCTTCCTTTAACTTCTTCACAAGGTAGCAAGGGGTTGTTTCGGGTTTGAGCTCACAACCATGAGTTCACAAGGAGGTTGTGTTTTCTTTAAAGGTGGTAAGGTGTCGAAAGGAAGAGACACCCTATTACAAGATTTCGATGGACTATGATCATTTGATCTCAATTTAGCGAGCGCCCGACAGTATTTTCCTTATGGTCACACTTCATAGGAGACTCTGGGTTTAGTTACCCAGCAGTATTTCCTTATGATGGTGTTCCACAGGAGACCCCGAGTTTCAACGCTATACTAAGACCGTTGATCATTACACATCATAGGTTCGAATAAGGCTTGGCATCTGGGTATACAAGCGGGACACTACGTTGTGATGCTATGGTGGATCAGGAGCACCGACTAAGATACCAGTAGGTGTCCTGGTAGACTCATGTGGCTGCATCCACAGGAGATCCCCGGTTCCAACACGGCACCCTAGTCACGGGTCGAGGCACCACCATAGAGCACAACCATAATGGTCCTAACATAAAGAGATGAAGAGAGAGAGAACACCATAATTGTGACTTATGATGGATCCTGATCACAGACCCTGATACGAGCGAGTGTCTGGCAGTAACTCATGTGGTTGCAATCCATAGGAGACTCCAGGTTTCCACGCTGTATCGTAGTCATAGACCTTTACATCATCATAGAACACAATGGTAACGTCTCTCGTAGACTAACACCATTAAAGGAGTAGCATGTGACTTGTTAGGAGAATCAAGATATGGCCCATGCGTAAATTGAGAAATCAAGGGTTAACTCCTGATTCCTGCTAGACAAAGATTTACTAGCAGAACCAAGGGCAAGACGAGATTGAGATGAACATAGTAGCTAATAACAGGATAGCTATTGCAGGATTTGAAGGAAAGGAGCTCTTATTATCCTATTACTTTAACCTTATATGGTGGGTATGATGCATGCTCGTCCTATACGTCTTCACAACGTTATCAGGACACAACTTACTTATATAGGGCAATATTTTATACACTATTCCCACTGACCAGCATTGTCAGAGAAGTTGACTTTCCACGTGACCTCCTGAAGAAGATGCTTGAAACCTTTTGGTGACTTCTACGATAGTCATCACAGCAAGTCTTCACGAGATGTTAGCAGCAAGCATAAGAGGGATTGGAAGATAAATTTTAATTTACTACTTCCAAAAACTTTTAATTGCAAGATCATTTTGAAGTTTTCAAAAGTAATGTCGTAACTGATCCAATGTATGAGCTCCGATACCAGCTGTGGCAGAACCTCCTAAATTATATGGCCCACATGCACCTGTTATTGTCCCAAAGACCTCTGACGACGATGCATGTGCACCAGATAACTTAAAAAGTCTGTCGGGTGTCCTCGGGAAACCCGAATCATCCACTTTTTACAACTCATACAGGATCAACAATGGAGTAGCCACAACATTACAACATTTGGTACAAAAATTTCATACATCGGAGTGCGGAAGACTTAAGTTACAAAACATGTTTAAGTACTTTGTAAGTAAAAACTTATGTTATAAGAGAGGAGTAGAACTACAGAAAGCATCTTGAGTGAACACCTAAGATAGAAGGAACAACCAGATCATGTCGAGCCCACTGACATGACCTCACTTATCAGCACAAATCAGTACCTGCAACAGGGGTTAACAAACCCTGAGTACTTGAAGGTACTCAACAAGTCTTACCCGACTAAAAGAAAAGACTCCAAGGGTATGCTGGTTTAAGGGGGTGTTATGAGGTTTGAAGCAAGGGTAAAGAGTAGCCTTTGCATAAGAGCTTACTACAAGTGGATCCTTACTTTCAATGTTTTAGCTCAACATTAAGTCAGTAGTGGTATCCATTTTGCACCTGATCTAGATCAAACACTTCTTTAAACATCACAGCTCATATTCATAAGTAACCATGTTCATAAGTAAACCATATTCCATTGATAGACTACGATGATGGTGCGAGGACCAAGTCTCCTTTTCTCGTGGAGCAAACGACGATTCGAACCGCTTATCATACCCAGCTGGGGCTTCCTAACCACACGACATATGCGGGACTTTAACCCACATATATCAACCTGACTCACGGATCCTCCAAGACAAGAACGGGTCCGCGCCACCCGAGAGCGCAGTACACCACTAATCCAGCCCATTGCCACGTGGGTACATGCTACTCTCGCCATCTCTCCACTCCCAGTGCGCGAGTAGCCATTCTCGTGGTAGAATAGCCGAAGTAAGGCTTACCGAAGTATGTGGCCAGTACTAACAAAGTTCTTGATCCAAGGGCCAACCAACGGACGGTCCTTAACCGACACAGACGGAGCACTACACTGATCATCACACAGTGCAAGCCACCCGTCCGGTCTCAGTTTAATTCATCATCATCATTAGAATTCTCACGACCCATGAACCAAGTCGTGGAGAACAAAAGATAAACCTGAATCTCGCGAACGATGAAGCCATCGCTCGACTTCTACCAGACTAAGCATGGCTAAGCATTTAAGGAAACGTCCTACATATACTAGTGGGTAACAATTATGGATATCTGAATATCAAGGTAGTCATGCAGCAACGGTATCAAACACAGTCTATAACTTAATGCACAATACACTAGACGTAAGGTATTATAAAGCTTTTGTAAAAACTAGAGAGAGTGGGTTATGCTCCGGGGCTTGCCTGCGTTGCAGAGAAGGTTAGGATCCTTTGAAGGATCACCCAAGTTAGATAGCACCAACTTCTCTAGGGACACCATCTTCTGGAAACACCTTCTCCGAAGCTTGATCAACACGAACCTTCTCACTCTCGTGTACTACATGTAACATGATGATGCATACTTAACATGATGGAATGCATGACATGATGCATGATGAGAGGCAAACAAGTGCATGTATGAACTTAAACAAAGCTAAGAAAGTTGAGTACAACTTTCCTTCGCGGTACAACTAGTGTAATTACTCACAAAGTATTTTTAGTCATTTAACAAATAAATCATTTAGTTATTCATCACAAAAGAACTATACTGCATGGACCAGCAAGGTTTTAACATGAAAAGCACCTACAAAGTTTAATCATCTACTCAAGTTATTGCATACAAGGAGCAATCAAGACTTATATACATGCATCTACTAATTAGACATTTAATTAAGTCATTTTAGTTACTAACCAAAAGTTGATTATGAGCACACCAAGAAAATAAATAAGTTACCAAGGAACAGTAGGGTGTTGGTGTTCCAAGGACTTCACTCAAAATCTAAAATCACCAAAATCATTTATTCACTTTTCTAATTCATTTTATTATTTATTAAAGCATGAAAAAGGTATTTAAACACACCTAAACTAATTAATCAAGTAAATTAATTCAAAACAGTACCAAACTTTTTGTGGAGCTAAGTTTTTGCACATAACATTTACACAAAAAGTTTCATGATTTTAGGATTATTATTTTGGCCTACAGAAATCATACAATTAGCATTTTTCCATTTAAAGATTGAATTTTTAAGCATACCAAAATTACTGATCATGGATAACACACATTTTTCATGGATAGAGCACTTCATAACAAAACTAACAAAATAAGAATCGTATTTTTATCATTTTTCTATAATTACTTATGAATTAAACAGGAAACTGCACTTTTTCTCTTTTTCTGAAAAACGGAAAAGGACAGAAACCTTTTCTTATTGGCTCTCTCTTACCCACAGACGCTGACAGGGGGGGTCCCGAGTCAACACCGAGGCTGGCCGCGCTGACCACGGCCGCGCCGGTGGGTACGCGAGATAGCTCACCGGCGGCGAGGTTACCGGCGATGGCGAAGACACCTACGGGCTCGGGATGACGCCGCGCATCGATCTAGGTTGATGGTTGGGCGAGCTAGGGTTCCGTGCGAACTTGACCGCGGCCATGGCGGCACGGCGGCGCAGAGCAAGCCGGTGCGGCGACGGAATCGCCGTCCCTATGCAAAAATTGGCCTGGCTGGGGTTTAGGAAGGCACGGTGGAGCTCACCGCGACATGAGGGTGCCCCCAGATGAAGCCAAGACGGAGCCGAAGCGGCTGACGGCGTTGATGGCGAGGACGGCGGCGCAAACCGACGGCGAGCTCGCGTCTCAACATGTCCTGTGGAGGAAAGGAAAAACCGGCGAGCCGATGAGCATCACCAGGTCACAAGGAAACTAAATCAACCAACGAGGGGGCATGAGATGCTCTGGAGGAGCTTGGCCACGGCGAGGTGGGCACGGCGGCCATGGCGGACGGCCGCGGCGGGAAACCGGCGTGTGGCCGATTCGGCCGATGAGGACCGACACGAGCGGGTCCAAGAGGAGCGCAAAGGCAAGACGGACCTGGTGGAGCGAACTATTGGGCGGGGGCTGTGCAATGACGGCGAATTTTGCCGGCGCACTGGAACTGCCGGTGGTGGAACGGAGAGGAGAAAGAGGAAGGAGATCACCGGCACGGGCTTAAACGGGCATGGTGAAGTGTCCACGCGATGACAGCTCCTGCTTGGCCTTGGACACGCAAGCAGCTGCGCGTCCACGCGCGAGGAAGCGGCGAAAGCGGTTGGCGACCGTCGGCGGCAAGCAGCTCGGTGGCAGCTGCTTCCGGTGATACTGTTCACCGACTAAAACTCCAACTTCTTCCCTCTTTTTCTCCCGATTCCATGTAGAAACTTGATCATCCCCTTTAACAAAAGTTGCTCTCCGATCTGATCTCTCCAACATTGCTTTAAGGACCAACCCCAAAAGATCAAAGGTTTAAGAGATTTTGAATTTTGAAAGCATGAACTTGGAATTGCAACACTGAATTTAGTTTCAGTATTTTCAAAAGCAGTTCTGATTAGCAAACTTTGGTATTTAATTAGTGATTAACCACTAATCAAACATCACAACTAACATCATGACTTCAAAGTACAAACACCCTACCAATCAATGAAACATTTCACCACTTTACCTTTTATATTTAAAAGCACACTAAAAACAACTAAGTTTATAATAACAAAATTTTAATTGTTTAAGCAATTTCACATATATAGATTCACAAAGTTTCATAATTACTATTATTGCAACATTTCATGTATCACATAAAGCACATCATGAGCAACATTAACATGCTATAACTTAATCATGATTAAGGGATGATTATCACATCAAAGCACATGAGATCAAAGAGCTCAAACACTTGATCCAAACTCTAGATAGATTTTAGGGTTTAGTCGCTTTTAGCAACCCTAATCACATACTAAGTTGATTAGGTGTTTCACAAACCACTAATGCAACATAATTAAGCTAGTAATGCAACTCAGTAAGCCTTCAGTGCAACTTGGGTTAAGCTAGGAATGCAGCCTTTAGTAAGTCATTATTGCAACTTTATTAAATCATTATATGATGACATGATGATGAACATGATGACATGTCAGGTTTATTCTTTGCTTAACACCTAGGGTGTTACAGCTCCTCCCCCCTTACAAAAATCTCGTCCCGAGATTTCGAGATGGGCTAAACCGTGGGGTTTAGTAATGGAAAAGGAAATGTGTCAAGCACTTCTTCCTTTAACTTCTTCACAAGGTAGCAAGGGGTTGTTTCGGGTTTGAGCTCACAACCATGAGTTCACAAGGAGGTTGTGTTTTCTTTAAAGGTGGTAAGGTGTCGAAAGGAAGAGACACCCTATTACAAGATTTCGATGGACTATGATCATTTGATCTCAATTTAGCGAGCGCCCGACAGTATTTTCCTTATGGTCACACTTCATAGGAGACTCTGGGTTTAGTTACCCAGCAGTATTTCCTTATGATGGTGTTCCACAGGAGACCCCGAGTTTCAACGCTATACTAAGACCGTTGATCATTACACATCATAGGTTCGAATAAGGCTTGGCATCTGGGTATACAAGCGGGACACTACGTTGTGATGCTATGGTGGATCAGGAGCACCGACTAAGATACCAGTAGGTGTCCTGGTAGACTCATGTGGCTGCATCCACAGGAGATCCCCGGTTCCAACACGGCACCCTAGTCACGGGTCGAGGCACCACCATAGAGCACAACCATAATGGTCCTAACATAAAGAGATGAAGAGAGAGAGAACACCATAATTGTGACTTATGATGGATCCTGATCACAGACCCTGATACGAGCGAGTGTCTGGCAGTAACTCATGTGGTTGCAATCCATAGGAGACTCCAGGTTTCCACGCTGTATCGTAGTCATAGACCTTTACATCATCATAGAACACAATGGTAACGTCTCTCGTAGACTAACACCATTAAAGGAGTAGCATGTGACTTGTTAGGAGAATCAAGATATGGCCCATGCGTAAATTGAGAAATCAAGGGTTAACTCCTGATTCCTGCTAGACAAAGATTTACTAGCAGAACCAAGGGCAAGACGAGATTGAGATGAACATAGTAGCTAATAACAGGATAGCTATTGCAGGATTTGAAGGAAAGGAGCTCTTATTATCCTATTACTTTAACCTTATATGGTTTACTTATGAACATGGTTACTTATGAATATGAGCTGTGATGTTTAAAGAAGTGTTTGATCTAGATCAGGTGCAAAATGGGTACCACTACTGACTTAATGTTGAGCTAAAACATTGAAAGTAAGGATCCACTTGTAGTAAGCTCTTATGCAAAGGCTACTCTTTACCCTTGCTTCAAACCTCATAACACCCCCTTAAACCAGCATACCCTTGGAGTCTTTTCTTTTAGTCGGGTAAGACTTGTTGAGTACCTTCAAGTACTCAGGGTTTGTTAACCCCTGTTGCAGGTACTGATTTGTGCTGATAAGTGAGGTCATGTCAGTGGGCTCGACATGATCTGGTTGTTCCTTCTATCTTAGGTGTTCACTCAAGATGCTTTCTGTAGTTCTACTCCTCTCTTATAACATAAGTTTTTACTTACAAAGTACTTAAACATGTTTTGTAACTTAAGTCTTCCGCACTCCGATGTATGAAATTTTTGTACCAAATGTTGTAATGTTGTGGCTACTCCATTGTTGATCCTGTATGAGTTGTAAAAAGTGGATGATTCGGGTTTCCCGAGGACACCCGACAGACTTTTTAAGTTATCTGGTGCACATGCATCGTCGTCAGAGGTCTTTGGGACAATAACAGGTGCATGTGGGCCATATAATTTAGGAGGTTCTGCCACAGCTGGTATCGGAGCTCATACATTGGATCAGTTACGACATTACTTTTGAAAACTTCAAAATGATCTTGCAATTAAAAGTTTTTGGAAGTAGTAAATTAAAATTTATCTTCCAATCCCTCTTATGCTTGCTGCTAACATCTCGTGAAGACTTGCTGTGATGACTATCGTAGAAGTCACCAAAAGGTTTCAAGCATCTTCTTCAGGAGGTCACGTGGAAAGTCAACTTCTCTGACAATGCTGGTCAGTGGGAATAGTGTATAAAATATTGCCCTATAAGTAAGTTGTGTCCTGATAACGTTGTGAAGACGTATAGGACGAGCATGCATCATACCCACCATATAAGGTTTAAAGTAATAGGATAATAAGAGCTCCTTTCCTTCAAATCCTGCAATAGCTATCCTGTTATTAGCTACTATGTTCATCTCAATCTCGTCTTGCCCTTGGTTCTGCTAGTAAATCTTTGTCTAGCAGGAATCAGGAGTTAACCCTTGATTTCTCAATTTACGCATGGGCCATATCTTGATTCTCCTAACAAGTCACATGCTACTCCTTTAATGGTGTTAGTCTACGAGAGGACGTTACCATTGTGTTCTATGATGATGTAAAGGTCTATGACTACGTTACAGCGTGGAAACCTGGAGTCTCCTATGGATTGCAACCACATGAGTTACTGCCAGACACTCGCTCGTATCAGGGTCTGTGATCAGGATCCATCATAAGTCACAATTATGGTGTTCTCTCTCTCTTCATCTCTTTATGTTAGGACCATTATGGTTGTGCTCTATGGTGGTGCCTCGACCCGTGACTAGGGTGCCGTGTTGGAACCGGGGATCTCCTGTGGATGCAGCCACATGAGTCTACCAGGACACCTACTGGTATCTTAGTCGGTGCTCCTGATCCACCATAGCATCACAACGTAGTGTCCCGCTTGTATACCCAGATGCCAAGCCTTATTCGAACCTATGATGTGTAATGATCAACGGTCTTAGTATAGCGTTGAAACTCGGGGTCTCCTGTGGAACACCATCATAAGGAAATACTGCTGGGTAACTAAACCCAGAGTCTCCTATGAAGTGTGACCATAAGGAAAATACTGTCGGGCGCTCGCTAAATTGAGATCAAATGATCATAGTCCATCGAAATCTTGTAATAGGGTGTCTCTTCCTTTCGACACCTTACCACCTTTAAAGAAAACACAACCTCCTTGTGAACTCATGGTTGTGAGCTCAAACCCGAAACAACCCCTTGCTACCTTGTGAAGAAGTTAAAGGAAGAAGTGCTTGACACATTTCCTTTTCCATTACTAAACCCCACGGTTTAGCCCATCTCGAAATCTCGGGACGAGATTTTTGTAAGGGGGGAGGAGCTGTAACACCCTAGGTGTTAAGCAAAGAATAAACCTGACATGTCATCATGTTCATCATCATGTCATCATATAATGATTTAATAAAGTTGCAATAATGACTTACTAAAGGCTGCATTCCTAGCTTAACCCAAGTTGCACTGAAGGCTTACTGAGTTGCATTACTAGCTTAATTATGTTGCATTAGTGGTTTGTGAAACACCTAATCAACTTAGTATGTGATTAGGGTTGCTAAAAGCGACTAAACCCTAAAATCTATCTAGAGTTTGGATCAAGTGTTTGAGCTCTTTGATCTCATGTGCTTTGATGTGATAATCATCCCTTAATCATGATTAAGTTATAGCATGTTAATGTTGCTCATGATGTGCTTTATGTGATACATGAAATGTTGCAATAATAGTAATTATGAAACTTTGTGAATCTATATATGTGAAATTGCTTAAACAATTAAAATTTTGTTATTATAAACTTAGTTGTTTTTAGTGTGCTTTTAAATATAAAAGGTAAAGTGGTGAAATGTTTTTAAGTCAAACATGCTCAAATTTGAATTCAAAAATTGAATTCAATAACTGGATTTTCTCACTTGCCATTTTGGTTAAGTTCTTGAAAAACAATTATTAAATTCAATTTTTTTGGAGAGTTATTAAATGAATTTTTCATGAATAAAAGTGGTACAACTTTTGTTTCATTGATTGGTAGGGTGTTTGTACTTTGAAGTCATGATGTTAGTTGTGATGTTTGATTAGTGGTTAATCACTAATTAAATACCAAAGTTTGCTAATCAGAACTGCTTTTGAAAATACTGAAACTAAATTCAGTGTTGCAATTCCAAGTTCATGCTTTCAAAATTCAAAATCTCTTAAACCTTTGATCTTTTGGGGTTGGTCCTTAAAGCAATGTTGGAGAGATCAGATCGGAGAGCAACTTTTGTTAAAGGGGATGATCAAGTTTCTACATGGAATCGGGAGAAAAAGAGGGAAGAAGTTGGAGTTTTAGTCGGTGAACAGTATCACCGGAAGCAGCTGCCACCGAGCTGCTTGCCGCCGACGGTCGCCAACCGCTTTCGCCGCTTCCTCGCGCGTGGACGCGCAGCTGCTTGCGTGTCCAAGGCCAAGCAGGAGCTGTCATCGCGTGGACACTTCACCATGCCCGTTTAAGCCCGTGCCGGTGATCTCCTTCCTCTTTCTCCTCTCCGTTCCACCACCGGCAGTTCCAGTGCGCCGGCAAAATTCGCCGTCATTGCACAGCCCCCGCCCAATAGTTCGCTCCACCAGGTCCGTCTTGCCTTTGCGCTCCTCTTGGACCCGCTCGTGTCGGTCCTCATCGGCCGAATCGGCCACACGCCGGTTTCCCGCCGCGGCCGTCCGCCATGGCCGCCGTGCCCACCTCGCCGTGGCCAAGCTCCTCCAGAGCATCTCATGCCCCCTCGTTGGTTGATTTAGTTTCCTTGTGACCTGGTGATGCTCATCGGCTCGCCGGTTTTTCCTTTCCTCCACAGGACATGTTGAGACGCGAGCTCGCCGTCGGTTTGCGCCGCCGTCCTCGCCATCAACGCCGTCAGCCGCTTCGGCTCCGTCTTGGCTTCATCTGGGGGCACCCTCATGTCGCGGTGAGCTCCACCGTGCCTTCCTAAACCCCAGCCAGGCCAATTTTTGCATAGGGACGGCGATTCCGTCGCCGCACCGGCTTGCTCTGCGCCGCCGTGCCGCCATGGCCGCGGTCAAGTTCGCACGGAACCCTAGCTCGCCCAACCATCAACCTAGATCGATGCGCGGCGTCATCCCGAGCCCGTAGGTGTCTTCGCCATCGCCGGTAACCTCGCCGCCGGTGAGCTATCTCGCGTACCCACCGGCGCGGCCGTGGTCAGCGCGGCCAGCCTCGGTGTTGACTCGGGACCCCCCCTGTCAGCGTCTGTGGGTAAGAGAGAGCCAATAAGAAAAGGTTTCTGTCCTTTTCCGTTTTTCAGAAAAAGAGAAAAAGTGCAGTTTCCTGTTTAATTCATAAGTAATTATAGAAAAATGATAAAAATACGATTCTTATTTTGTTAGTTTTGTTATGAAGTGCTCTATCCATGAAAAATGTGTGTTATCCATGATCAGTAATTTTGGTATGCTTAAAAATTCAATCTTTAAATGGAAAAATGCTAATTGTATGATTTCTGTAGGCCAAAATAATAATCCTAAAATCATGAAACTTTTTGTGTAAATGTTATGTGCAAAAACTTAGCTCCACAAAAAGTTTGGTACTGTTTTGAATTAATTTACTTGATTAATTAGTTTAGGTGTGTTTAAATACCTTTTTCATGCTTTAATAAATAATAAAATGAATTAGAAAAGTGAATAAATGATTTTGGTGATTTTAGATTTTGAGTGAAGTCCTTGGAACACCAACACCCTACTGTTCCTTGGTAACTTATTTATTTTCTTGGTGTGCTCATAATCAACTTTTGGTTAGTAACTAAAATGACTTAATTAAATGTCTAATTAGTAGATGCATGTATATAAGTCTTGATTGCTCCTTGTATGCAATAACTTGAGTAGATGATTAAACTTTGTAGGTGCTTTTCATGTTAAAACCTTGCTGGTCCATGCAGTATAGTTCTTTTGTGATGAATAACTAAATGATTTATTTGTTAAATGACTAAAAATACTTTGTGAGTAATTACACTAGTTGTACCGCGAAGGAAAGTTGTACTCAACTTTCTTAGCTTTGTTTAAGTTCATACATGCACTTGTTTGCCTCTCATCATGCATCATGTCATGCATTCCATCATGTTAAGTATGCATCATCATGTTACATGTAGTACACGAGAGTGAGAAGGTTCGTGTTGATCAAGCTTCGGAGAAGGTGTTTCCAGAAGATGGTGTCCCTAGAGAAGTTGGTGCTATCTAACTTGGGTGATCCTTCAAAGGATCCTAACCTTCTCTGCAACGCAGGCAAGCCCCGGAGCATAACCCACTCTCTCTAGTTTTTACAAAAGCTTTATAATACCTTACGTCTAGTGTATTGTGCATTAAGTTATAGACTGTGTTTGATACCGTTGCTGCATGACTACCTTGATATTCAGATATCCATAATTGTTACCCACTAGTATATGTAGGACGTTTCCTTAAATGCTTAGCCATGCTTAGTCTGGTAGAAGTCGAGCGATGGCTTCATCGTTCGCGAGATTCAGGTTTATCTTTTGTTCTCCACGACTTGGTTCATGGGTCGTGAGAATTCTAATGATGATGATGAATTAAACTGAGACCGGACGGGTGGCTTGCACTGTGTGATGATCAGTGTAGTGCTCCGTCTGTGTCGGTTAAGGACCGTCCGTTGGTTGGCCCTTGGATCAAGAACTTTGTTAGTACTGGCCACATACTTCGGTAAGCCTTACTTCGGCTATTCTACCACGAGAATGGCTACTCGCGCACTGGGAGTGGAGAGATGGCGAGAGTAGCATGTACCCACGTGGCAATGGGCTGGATTAGTGGTGTACTGCGCTCTCGGGTGGCGCGGACCCGTTCTTGTCTTGGAGGATCCGTGAGTCAGGTTGATATATGTGGGTTAAAGTCCCGCATATGTCGTGTGGTTAGGAAGCCCCAGCTGGGTATGATAAGCGGTTCGAATCGTCGTTTGCTCCACGAGAAAAGGAGACTTGGTCCTCGCACCATCATCGTAGTCTATCAATGGAATATGGTTTACTTATGAACATGGTTACTTATGAATATGAGCTGTGATGTTTAAAGAAGTGTTTGATCTAGATCAGGTGCAAAATGGATACCACTACTGACTTAATGTTGAGCTAAAACATTGAAAGTAAGGATCCACTTGTAGTAAGCTCTTATGCAAAGGCTACTCTTTACCCTTGCTTCAAACCTCATAACACCCCCTTAAACCAGCATACCCTTGGAGTCTTTTCTTTTAGTCGGGTAAGACTTGTTGAGTACCTTCAAGTACTCAGGGTTTGTTAACCCCTGTTGCAGGTACTGATTTGTGCTGATAAGTGAGGTCATGTCAGTGGGCTCGACATGATCTGGTTGTTCCTTCTATCCCTTAGGTGTTCACTCAAGATGCTTTCTGTAGTTCTACTCCTCTCTTATAACATAAGTTTTTACTTACAAAGTACTTAAACATGTTTTGTAACTTAAGTCTTCCGCACTCCGATGTATGAAATTTTTGTACCAAATGTTGTAATGTTGTGGCTACTCCATTGTTGATCCTGTATGAGTTGTAAAAAGTGGATGATTCGGGTTTCCCGAGGACACCCGACAGACTTTTTAAGTTATCTGGTGCACATGCATCGTCGTCAGAGGTCTTTGGGACAATAACAGGTGCATGTGGGCCATATAATTTAGGAGGTTCTGCCACAAAAGGAGCATACTTGTTGAAGTATGCACGGCGTAGGCGACTTTAAGTAGGCTGGAATCAAGCATGAACACAACTGAGATAATGACTTTGCACTGCCAAGAAGTCTGCAAGTGATGTAGAGATGTTAGGAAGTCCTGCAAAGTTTAATCATCTACTCAAGTTATTGCATACAAGGAGCAATCAAGACTTATATACATGCATCTACTAATTAGACATTTAATTAAGTCATTTTAGTTACTAACCAAAAGTTGATTATGAGCACACCAAGAAAATAAATAAGTTACCAAGGAACAGTAGGGTGTTGGTGTTCCAAGGACTTCACTCAAAATCTAAAATCACCAAAATCATTTATTCACTTTTCTAATTCATTTTATTATTTATTAAAGCATGAAAAAGGTATTTAAACACACCTAAACTAATTAATCAAGTAAATTAATTCAAAACAGTACCAAACTTTTTGTGGAGCTAAGTTTTTGCACATAACATTTACACAAAAAGTTTCATGATTTTAGGATTATTATTTTGGCCTACAGAAATCATACAATTAGCATTTTTCCATTTAAAGATTGAATTTTTAAGCATACCAAAATTACTGATCATGGATAACACACATTTTTCATGGATAGAGCACTTCATAACAAAACTAACAAAATAAGAATCGTATTTTTATCATTTTTCTATAATTACTTATGAATTAAACAGGAAACTGCACTTTTTCTCTTTTTCTGAAAAACGGAAAAGGACAGAAACCTTTTCTTATTGGCTCTCTCTTACCCACAGACGCTGACAGGGGGGGTCCCGAGTCAACACCGAGGCTGGCCGCGCTGACCACGGCCGCGCCGGTGGGTACGCGAGATAGCTCACCGGCGGCGAGGTTACCGGCGATGGCGAAGACACCTACGGGCTCGGGATGACGCCGCGCATCGATCTAGGTTGATGGTTGGGCGAGCTAGGGTTCCGTGCGAACTTGACCGCGGCCATGGCGGCACGGCGGCGCAGAGCAAGCCGGTGCGGCGACGGAATCGCCGTCCCTATGCAAAAATTGGCCTGGCTGGGGTTTAGGAAGGCACGGTGGAGCTCACCGCGACATGAGGGTGCCCCCAGATGAAGCCAAGACGGAGCCGAAGCGGCTGACGGCGTTGATGGCGAGGACGGCGGCGCAAACCGACGGCGAGCTCGCGTCTCAACATGTCCTGTGGAGGAAAGGAAAAACCGGCGAGCCGATGAGCATCACCAGGTCACAAGGAAACTAAATCAACCAACGAGGGGGCATGAGATGCTCTGGAGGAGCTTGGCCACGGCGAGGTGGGCACGGCGGCCATGGCGGACGGCCGCGGCGGGAAACCGGCGTGTGGCCGATTCGGCCGATGAGGACCGACACGAGCGGGTCCAAGAGGAGCGCAAAGGCAAGACGGACCTGGTGGAGCGAACTATTGGGCGGGGGCTGTGCAATGACGGCGAATTTTGCCGGCGCACTGGAACTGCCGGTGGTGGAACGGAGAGGAGAAAGAGGAAGGAGATCACCGGCACGGGCTTAAACGGGCATGGTGAAGTGTCCACGCGATGACAGCTCCTGCTTGGCCTTGGACACGCAAGCAGCTGCGCGTCCACGCGCGAGGAAGCGGCGAAAGCGGTTGGCGACCGTCGGCGGCAAGCAGCTCGGTGGCAGCTGCTTCCGGTGATACTGTTCACCGACTAAAACTCCAACTTCTTCCCTCTTTTTCTCCCGATTCCATGTAGAAACTTGATCATCCCCTTTAACAAAAGTTGCTCTCCGATCTGATCTCTCCAACATTGCTTTAAGGACCAACCCCAAAAGATCAAAGGTTTAAGAGATTTTGAATTTTGAAAGCATGAACTTGGAATTGCAACACTGAATTTAGTTTCAGTATTTTCAAAAGCAGTTCTGATTAGCAAACTTTGGTATTTAATTAGTGATTAACCACTAATCAAACATCACAACTAACATCATGACTTCAAAGTACAAACACCCTACCAATCAATGAAACAAAAGTTGTACCACTTTTATTCATGAAAAATTCATTTAATAACTCTCCAAAAAAATTGAATTTAATAATTGTTTTTCAAGAACTTAACCAAAATGGCAAGTGAGAAAATCCAGTTATTGAATTCAATTTTTGAATTCAAATTTGAGCATGTTTGACTTAAAAACATTTCACCACTTTACCTTTTATATTTAAAAGCACACTAAAAACAACTAAGTTTATAATAACAAAATTTTAATTGTTTAAGCAATTTCACATATATAGATTCACAAAGTTTCATAATTACTATTATTGCAACATTTCATGTATCACATAAAGCACATCATGAGCAACATTAACATGCTATAACTTAATCATGATTAAGGGATGATTATCACATCAAAGCACATGAGATCAAAGAGCTCAAACACTTGATCCAAACTCTAGATAGATTTTAGGGTTTAGTCGCTTTTAGCAACCCTAATCACATACTAAGTTGATTAGGTGTTTCACAAACCACTAATGCAACATAATTAAGCTAGTAATGCAACTCAGTAAGCCTTCAGTGCAACTTGGGTTAAGCTAGGAATGCAGCCTTTAGTAAGTCATTATTGCAACTTTATTAAATCATTATATGATGACATGATGATGAACATGATGACATGTCAGGTTTATTCTTTGCTTAACACCTAGGGTGTTACAGCTCCTCCCCCCTTACAAAAATCTCGTCCCGAGATTTCGAGATGGGCTAAACCGTGGGGTTTAGTAATGGAAAAGGAAATGTGTCAAGCACTTCTTCCTTTAACTTCTTCACAAGGTAGCAAGGGGTTGTTTCGGGTTTGAGCTCACAACCATGAGTTCACAAGGAGGTTGTGTTTTCTTTAAAGGTGGTAAGGTGTCGAAAGGAAGAGACACCCTATTACAAGATTTCGATGGACTATGATCATTTGATCTCAATTTAGCGAGCGCCCGACAGTATTTTCCTTATGGTCACACTTCATAGGAGACTCTGGGTTTAGTTACCCAGCAGTATTTCCTTATGATGGTGTTCCACAGGAGACCCCGAGTTTCAACGCTATACTAAGACCGTTGATCATTACACATCATAGGTTCGAATAAGGCTTGGCATCTGGGTATACAAGCGGGACACTACGTTGTGATGCTATGGTGGATCAGGAGCACCGACTAAGATACCAGTAGGTGTCCTGGTAGACTCATGTGGCTGCATCCACAGGAGATCCCCGGTTCCAACACGGCACCCTAGTCACGGGTCGAGGCACCACCATAGAGCACAACCATAATGGTCCTAACATAAAGAGATGAAGAGAGAGAGAACACCATAATTGTGACTTATGATGGATCCTGATCACAGACCCTGATACGAGCGAGTGTCTGGCAGTAACTCATGTGGTTGCAATCCATAGGAGACTCCAGGTTTCCACGCTGTATCGTAGTCATAGACCTTTACATCATCATAGAACACAATGGTAACGTCTCTCGTAGACTAACACCATTAAAGGAGTAGCATGTGACTTGTTAGGAGAATCAAGATATGGCCCATGCGTAAATTGAGAAATCAAGGGTTAACTCCTGATTCCTGCTAGACAAAGATTTACTAGCAGAACCAAGGGCAAGACGAGATTGAGATGAACATAGTAGCTAATAACAGGATAGCTATTGCAGGATTTGAAGGAAAGGAGCTCTTATTATCCTATTACTTTAACCTTATATGGTGGGTATGATGCATGCTCGTCCTATACGTCTTCACAACGTTATCAGGACACAACTTACTTATATAGGGCAATATTTTATACACTATTCCCACTGACCAGCATTGTCAGAGAAGTTGACTTTCCACGTGACCTCCTGAAGAAGATGCTTGAAACCTTTTGGTGACTTCTACGATAGTCATCACAGCAAGTCTTCACGAGATGTTAGCAGCAAGCATAAGAGGGATTGGAAGATAAATTTTAATTTACTACTTCCAAAAACTTTTAATTGCAAGATCATTTTGAAGTTTTCAAAAGTAATGTCGTAACTGATCCAATGTATGAGCTCCGATACCAGCTGTGGCAGAACCTCCTAAATTATATGGCCCACATGCACCTGTTATTGTCCCAAAGACCTCTGACGACGATGCATGTGCACCAGATAACTTAAAAAGTCTGTCGGGTGTCCTCGGGAAACCCGAATCATCCACTTTTTACAACTCATACAGGATCAACAATGGAGTAGCCACAACATTACAACATTTGGTACAAAAATTTCATACATCGGAGTGCGGAAGACTTAAGTTACAAAACATGTTTAAGTACTTTGTAAGTAAAAACTTATGTTATAAGAGAGGAGTAGAACTACAGAAAGCATCTTGAGTGAACACCTAAGATAGAAGGAACAACCAGATCATGTCGAGCCCACTGACATGACCTCACTTATCAGCACAAATCAGTACCTGCAACAGGGGTTAACAAACCCTGAGTACTTGAAGGTACTCAACAAGTCTTACCCGACTAAAAGAAAAGACTCCAAGGGTATGCTGGTTTAAGGGGGTGTTATGAGGTTTGAAGCAAGGGTAAAGAGTAGCCTTTGCATAAGAGCTTACTACAAGTGGATCCTTACTTTCAATGTTTTAGCTCAACATTAAGTCAGTAGTGGTACCCATTTTGCACCTGATCTAGATCAAACACTTCTTTAAACATCACAGCTCATATTCATAAGTAACCATGTTCATAAGTAAACCATATTCCATTGATAGACTACGATGATGGTGCGAGGACCAAGTCTCCTTTTCTCGTGGAGCAAACGACGATTCGAACCGCTTATCATACCCAGCTGGGGCTTCCTAACCACACGACATATGCGGGACTTTAACCCACATATATCAACCTGACTCACGGATCCTCCAAGACAAGAACGGGTCCGCGCCACCCGAGAGCGCAGTACACCACTAATCCAGCCCATTGCCACGTGGGTACATGCTACTCTCGCCATCTCTCCACTCCCAGTGCGCGAGTAGCCATTCTCGTGGTAGAATAGCCGAAGTAAGGCTTACCGAAGTATGTGGCCAGTACTAACAAAGTTCTTGATCCAAGGGCCAACCAACGGACGGTCCTTAACCGACACAGACGGAGCACTACACTGATCATCACACAGTGCAAGCCACCCGTCCGGTCTCAGTTTAATTCATCATCATCATTAGAATTCTCACGACCCATGAACCAAGTCGTGGAGAACAAAAGATAAACCTGAATCTCGCGAACGATGAAGCCATCGCTCGACTTCTACCAGACTAAGCATGGCTAAGCATTTAAGGAAACGTCCTACATATACTAGTGGGTAACAATTATGGATATCTGAATATCAAGGTAGTCATGCAGCAACGGTATCAAACACAGTCT
>JAHUYU010003095.1:0-19816 GCA_030439765.1 Tripidium arundinaceum | reverse complement strand
GGAACGACTGTGAATTCTTCATGTTCATGGAGTGGTTGATGAAGTAGTAGTTCTGCTGATGCATCACGGTGTGGTTGTCTCCGCTGGCAGGCGCCATCAGCGTCTCTTGTGGAGGTGTTGGCACAGGTGATAAACTGTTAGCGAGGTAATAATAGGGCATGTTCTGGTCTGGATCAACGTTGAAATTGTCCACTCCAGCAGCAGGGGCATGGTATGCTAGTTCCGCTTGCGGCTCTGCTGCTGCTTCCATGAGAGTTCTCTGCACGTGATCCTCATCCTGTCCCTCTGTTGTGCCGGCACGACTGCCCTGCTCGACATCGCCGGCGGCGGCAGGCACGGCTTCCAGTCCCAGGCCTTCCTCTTTCGTCTTCCTCTTGGTGCTCTTCTTCTTCTCACCACCCTCCTGGCTATGCTTCTTCTTCTGGATCGTGCACAAGACCAGCACGTTTATCTGTATACAAGAACAAGATCAAACCAATGTTAATGAATGATAATGTCTCTTGCTGACACACAGACACTAACAGCTAGATGAAAAGGGGAGGATAACGACGACGACGAGACCTTGTTGGCATTGCCGCTGCGTATAGCTTCGAACTCCGCCTCGGAGGTGAGGCTCTCGTACTCGTACATGGTCCACTCCGTCTTGACACCGTCTTTAGCCTTCGCCGCCTGGCCCCCGTCCCCCTTCGCCTCCTCCTCCTCCGTTGGCGGCAGACCGGCCTGGTTCTTCTTCTTCCTGCTGCGCGACGCTTCGTAGAACACCAGCGTCCGGCGGCATCCAACCAGGACGCCGCCAGCAGAGCGGATCGGCCTAATGCTTCCCGTCGCGTTCCAGTGGCCGTTGTCCGGCGTGGTCCGGTTCGGCCGGTTCCCGCCCGAGTGCTTGCGTTCCCTCGTGGTGAAGAAGAACCACCGGCCCTCGCCGTAGTTCCTGTACTTCTCTGCAGGCAGTTTGCAAATCACACGTCGATTATACGAATAAAAAAAAACTGATTTGTCTCTTGAATTAATAGATAGACTCGATCGATCTGCGGTTGCTTACCTATGAGTCTATCCGGATGGTAATTGAGGATACGCTCGTAAACGAAGATCGGCAGGGGCAGGTGGTGATTGGCGTTGGCGAGCCTCGGGCGCAGGTAGTGGACGACGAGCTCATCGTCGGTCGGGAGGAAGTGGTAGCCCGGAGGCAAGTTCAGGACCAACTTTGCCGGGCTGCAAGCCGGGGCGGACGACGTCGGTGTACTACACAAAAGTACACCGAATCACATTTTTGTTGCAAGAAAAAAAGAAGAAGATCGAGTTCATTACGTATATGAATTTAGTAGAAACTAGATCAGATCCGAATACAATACAAGTACGCAAATAGATTAACATAGGGTTCGAGTGCTCGATCGGTTTCGATAGCAGGGAGTGAAGAGAGAAGGGTGCGCATACCTGGTGGCGTTGGTCGCCAGCGAAGGAGCCGACGAAGACGAAGACGAAGACATGGCCGAAAGGAACCGATGAGGCGATGAGTCTAAACTCGGACACGTGGCGTAGGGCGGCGGCAGAGGCGGCGGCGGCCCAGAGCCACGAGAGAGAGAACGTGCACTGCGGGCGTAGGTGAACAGGAGAAGAAAAGGCAGGCGGTGAGGAAAGTGGACGGAAGCACCGAAGAAAGATTTTGTGGGCCTGGGCCCTGGCCCCTGGGGAAGGGGACCTGAATATATCTGTTTTGTCCACCCGGCCCAAATGAAACATACTGCAGAGGTGGAAACCCAAATAAAACATACTGCGGAGGTGGAAACATTCCCAAATAAAACATACTGCAGAGGTGGAAACATTGTAGGAAAAAAATCCAAATTACTTCCTCCAAGTTCAGCTATTTTAATTTAACTAGCCAACGGTGCCAGTGCTTTGCAATGGAACATACATCTTGTTGCGCGGTCACCTGAAGATTTGTGACGCGTTGATTTATGTAATGGCCGCGTTCCAATATATATTGCAACCCGACTCATCGTTAGACGCACAAACATTGGTGGTACTAACCTGTATGAGCACGTGTGATGAGTTTAGATCCCAAAGGAGACAAGCGAGGTGCATGGGCATCGTGGGAAGTAGAAAAATACGGACGGAAGAATTGCTTCGCTCTTTAATATTAAATATATATGCAAGTATATATGCTCGTGTGTTGCAACGAAAAATTATCAAACGTTAATGTGAAATGAGAACAAGAATGTTACATATCTATTCATTTTTGCCTTTCTATAAAGTTCAAAAGCTATGAAATTAAAATACAACCTTGATAGATTTTTTCCATCGTAAGGCACATAAATATTAACTCGTCAATATATCATAGCTTTATTTTCATACTATCCATGTGTTGGTGAGTAAGATGGTAAAGAGTTAGGGGCTGCTTGGTTCCTTCGCTGATACCGTGTCACCTTGCCGAGCGAGGATATGGAACATACTTGCTTGTTTGGATATGTTGCCTAACTACATTGGAGCTAGGCAGCTTTGCCTTGCTAGCCTGAGAGAGCCAAATTGGCTCTCCTAGCTGGGCAAGCCTGAGAGAGCCAAATTGTTCTTGTGCTCTGTGTTTGCCAGGCGAGGCCATACAAGGCGAACCACCCGGAGGAACCAAGCTCGCCCTTAGTTGCCATCGTGTCTAATAATTAATCTATCCACCGATAATTATGACAAATACCTCACTCGGTTTCTACATGGCAACTCCATCAAGAATTGCACTGGTATATGCATACAACATCGATATACGTTTATTTTGATTAATCGGACCAAAGATTGATCCCGGTTCTAATGGTAATAAGTTTTATTTGTAATAAAAATTACATTAACAGTTTAGAATAGGCACATTTATTTTTATTAGAGAATTATCAAGATTTTAAAGACCCAGAATACTATATTCGGATCTGATCTAGTTTCTACTAAATTCATATACGTAATGAACTCGATCTTCTTCTTTTTTTCTTGCAACAAAAATGTGATTCGGTGTACTTTTGTGTAGTACACCGACGTCGTCCGCCCCGGCTTGCAGCCCGGCAAAGTTGGTCCTGAACTTGCCTCCGGGCTACCACTTCCTCCCGACCGACGATGAGCTCGTCGTCCACTACCTGCGCCCGAGGCTCGCCAACGCCAATCACCACCTGCCCCTGCCGATCTTCGTTTACGAGCGTATCCTCAATTACCATCCGGATAGACTCATAGGTAAGCAACCGCAGATCGATCGAGTCTATCTATTAATTCAAGAGACAAATCAGTTTTTTTTTATTCGTATAATCGACGTGTGATTTGCAAACTGCCTGCAGAGAAGTACAGGAACTACGGCGAGGGCCGGTGGTTCTTCTTCACCACGAGGGAACGCAAGCACTCGGGCGGGAACCGGCCGAACCGGACCACGCCGGACAACGGCCACTGGAACGCGACGGGAAGCATTAGGCCGATCCGCTCTGCTGGCGGCGTCCTGGTTGGATGCCGCCGGACGCTGGTGTTCTACGAAGCGTCGCGCAGCAGGAAGAAGAAGAACCAGGCCGGTCTGCCGCCAACGGAGGAGGAGGAGGCGAAGGGGGACGGGGGCCAGGCGGCGAAGGCTAAAGACGGTGTCAAGACGGAGTGGACCATGTACGAGTACGAGAGCCTCACCTCCGAGGCGGAGTTCGAAGCTATACGCAGCGGCAATGCCAACAAGGTCTCGTCGTCGTCGTTATCCTCCCCTTTTCATCTAGCTGTTAGTGTCTGTGTGTCAGCAAGAGACATTATCATTCATTAACATTGGTTTGATCTTGTTCTTGTATACAGATAAACGTGCTGGTCTTGTGCACGATCCAGAAGAAGAAGCATAGCCAGGAGGGTGGTGAGAAGAAGAAGAGCACCAAGAGGAAGACGAAAGAGGAAGGCCTGGGACTGGAAGCCGTGCCTGCCGCCGCCGGCGATGTCGAGCAGGGCAGTCGTGCCGGCACAACAGAGGGACAGGATGAGGATCACGTGCAGAGAACTCTCATGGAAGCAGCAGCAGAGCCGCAAGCGGAACTAGCATACCATGCCCCTGCTGCTGGAGTGGACAATTTCAACGTTGATCCAGACCAGAACATGCCCTATTATTACCTCGCTAACAGTTTATCACCTGTGCCAACACCTCCACAAGAGACGCTGATGGCGCCTGCCAGCGGAGACAACCACACCGTGATGCATCAGCAGAACTACTACTTCATCAACCACTCCATGAACATGAAGAATTCACAGTCGTTCCATGCGCAAGCAATCCCCCCACAAGAATTTCTTCCATACTTGGACACAAAGATGGCAGCGCCTCGAGGTGGGGGCAACACCATGGATCACATGCTACAAAACAGATTCGTCAACATGATGCCCTCCAGGCACCTCCGGTGCCAGGCATAGGCATGTATCTAAGCTCCAAGAGCTCGAAATTAGACGTCCGGGAACGCTCAGCAGAGCTGCCTGGAGATAAACCAAACAGGCCCCTAAAATCAGAGGACGCCTGGTGGAGCTCACATTGTCAGGCAAAGCTGCCTGGGAGAGAACTCAACAGCCCCTACGTCACTAACAGTTTGTCATTTGTGCTAACACCTCAGCAAGAGATGGTGATGGCGCTTGCTGCTAGTGGACACAACCACACCGCGATGCATCAGCGGAACTCCATGAACGTGAGGAATTCACGGTTCCATGTGCAAGCAACCCTGCCACAAGAAGAATTTCTTCCATACTCCAGCACAAAGATGGAAGCGCCTCTAGGAGGGCGCAATGTCATGGACCATCACATGCTACAAAACAGGATCGTCAACATGACACCTGCTGCTGAAGCTCACACCTTCAATGGTTTCTGTCCGGGCCTCTCCAACTCCGACTACGGCCATCTGAGCACCAGAATGGATCACCCTGGGCCCTCGAGCGTTTCGTTCCCATCGCAGCAATCTCATGGAGCGGGAAGCAGAACCCGCATGCAAGGATCGCTTATGAATAATCAAGTGAACCTCAACCATGAAAATTCTGTTGCTGCTTCCATGGTAGGATATGACCAGAGGAATGGTGTCGGTTTAGCACCCAAGATCGTTTAAGATAAATTGAGAAGTTGCTCCAAAGGTTCAACGGACCCAAGTAGAGAAGTATCACCGCCATGGTTTTGTTTGTGTGGGTCGTTAGGTGTCATATATAGGTTATACCATCGTCCCCCGTCCAATGTTGGTGTTTAATTGTCAAGTTGTTCCATCGGTTGTTGGGCGTTCTTATTAGTCGTCTCCATGTTATTGTAGAAGATCAATACAAAGTAATATAAAAGCAAAAGAAGACAATAAATTGGGCCACGTATGCTAGCCCATTCAGCCTACCCACCTAAAGTAACCTACGGGAGTCGCCGTTTCCTTCTGCCTTGGTCCTTGCCTTTTCTCTATGCTCAAGCAACCCAACGCCGCCAACCCCAAATAAACCACTGGTAGCACAAAAGAGAAAAGGACACCATGGGGAATCAATTTTACTACTTCCAGGAGCGAGATATTGGCTACCAGTGGTTTATTTGGGGTTGGCGGCGTTGGGTTGCTTGAGCATAGAGAAAAGGCAAGGACCAAGGCAGAAGGAAACGGCGACTCCCGTAGGTTACTTTAGGTGGGTAGGCTGAATGGGCTAGCATACGTGGCCCAATTTATTGTCTTCTTTTGCTTTTATATTACTTTGTATTGATCTTCTACAATAACATGGAGACGACTAATAAGAACGCCCAACAACCGATGGAACAACTTGACAATTAAACACCAACATTGGACGGGGGACGATGGTATAACCTATATATGACACCTAACGACCCACACAAACAAAACCATGGCGGTGATACTTCTCTACTTGGGTCCGTTGAACCTTTGGAGCAACTTCTCAATTTATCTTAAACGATCTTGGGTGCTAAACCGACACCATTCCTCTGGTCATATCCTACCATGGAAGCAGCAACAGAATTTTCATGGTTGAGGTTCACTTGATTATTCATAAGCGATCCTTGCATGCGGGTTCTGCTTCCCGCTCCATGAGATTGCTGCGATGGGAACGAAACGCTCGAGGGCCCAGGGTGATCCATTCTGGTGCTCAGATGGCCGTAGTCGGAGTTGGAGAGGCCCGGACAGAAACCATTGAAGGTGTGAGCTTCAGCAGCAGGTGTCATGTTGACGATCCTGTTTTGTAGCATGTGATGGTCCATGACATTGCGCCCTCCTAGAGGCGCTTCCATCTTTGTGCTGGAGTATGGAAGAAATTCTTCTTGTGGCAGGGTTGCTTGCACATGGAACCGTGAATTCCTCACGTTCATGGAGTTCCGCTGATGCATCGCGGTGTGGTTGTGTCCACTAGCAGCAAGCGCCATCACCATCTCTTGCTGAGGTGTTAGCACAAATGACAAACTGTTAGTGACGTAGGGGCTGTTGAGTTCTCTCCCAGGCAGCTTTGCCTGACAATGTGAGCTCCACCAGGCGTCCTCTGATTTTAGGGGCCTGTTTGGTTTATCTCCAGGCAGCTCTGCTGAGCGTTCCCGGACGTCTAATTTCGAGCTCTTGGAGCTTAGATACATGCCTATGCCTGGCACCGGAGGTGCCTGGGAGGGCATCATGTTGACGAATCTGTTTTGTAGCATGTGATCCATGGTGTTGCCCCCACCTCGAGGCGCTGCCATCTTTGTGTCCAAGTATGGAAGAAATTCTTGTGGGGGGATTGCTTGCGCATGGAACGACTGTGAATTCTTCATGTTCATGGAGTGGTTGATGAAGTAGTAGTTCTGCTGATGCATCACGGTGTGGTTGTCTCCGCTGGCAGGCGCCATCAGCGTCTCTTGTGGAGGTGTTGGCACAGGTGATAAACTGTTAGCGAGGTAATAATAGGGCATGTTCTGGTCTGGATCAACGTTGAAATTGTCCACTCCAGCAGCAGGGGCATGGTATGCTAGTTCCGCTTGCGGCTCTGCTGCTGCTTCCATGAGAGTTCTCTGCACGTGATCCTCATCCTGTCCCTCTGTTGTGCCGGCACGACTGCCCTGCTCGACATCGCCGGCGGCGGCAGGCACGGCTTCCAGTCCCAGGCCTTCCTCTTTCGTCTTCCTCTTGGTGCTCTTCTTCTTCTCACCACCCTCCTGGCTATGCTTCTTCTTCTGGATCGTGCACAAGACCAGCACGTTTATCTGTATACAAGAACAAGATCAAACCAATGTTAATGAATGATAATGTCTCTTGCTGACACACAGACACTAACAGCTAGATGAAAAGGGGAGGATAACGACGACGACGAGACCTTGTTGGCATTGCCGCTGCGTATAGCTTCGAACTCCGCCTCGGAGGTGAGGCTCTCGTACTCGTACATGGTCCACTCCGTCTTGACACCGTCTTTAGCCTTCGCCGCCTGGCCCCCGTCCCCCTTCGCCTCCTCCTCCTCCGTTGGCGGCAGACCGGCCTGGTTCTTCTTCTTCCTGCTGCGCGACGCTTCGTAGAACACCAGCGTCCGGCGGCATCCAACCAGGACGCCGCCAGCAGAGCGGATCGGCCTAATGCTTCCCGTCGCGTTCCAGTGGCCGTTGTCCGGCGTGGTCCGGTTCGGCCGGTTCCCGCCCGAGTGCTTGCGTTCCCTCGTGGTGAAGAAGAACCACCGGCCCTCGCCGTAGTTCCTGTACTTCTCTGCAGGCAGTTTGCAAATCACACGTCGATTATACGAATAAAAAAAAACTGATTTGTCTCTTGAATTAATAGATAGACTCGATCGATCTGCGGTTGCTTACCTATGAGTCTATCCGGATGGTAATTGAGGATACGCTCGTAAACGAAGATCGGCAGGGGCAGGTGGTGATTGGCGTTGGCGAGCCTCGGGCGCAGGTAGTGGACGACGAGCTCATCGTCGGTCGGGAGGAAGTGGTAGCCCGGAGGCAAGTTCAGGACCAACTTTGCCGGGCTGCAAGCCGGGGCGGACGACGTCGGTGTACTACACAAAAGTACACCGAATCACATTTTTGTTGCAAGAAAAAAAGAAGAAGATCGAGTTCATTACGTATATGAATTTAGTAGAAACTAGATCAGATCCGAATATAGTATTCTGGGTCTTTAAAATCTTGATAATTCTCTAATAAAAATAAATGTGCCTATTCTAAACTGTTAATGTAATTTTTATTACAAATAAAACTTATTACCATTAGAACCGGGATCAATCTTTGGTCCGATTAATCAAAATAAACGTATATCGATGTTGTATGCATATACCAGTGCAATTCTTGATGGAGTTGCCATGTAGAAACCGAGTGAGGTATTTGTCATAATTATCGGTGGATAGATTAATTATTAGACACGATGGCAACTAAGGGCGAGCTTGGTTCCTCCGGGTGGTTCGCCTTGTATGGCCTCGCCTGGCAAACACAGAGCACAAGAACAATTTGGCTCTCTCAGGCTTGCCCAGCTAGGAGAGCCAATTTGGCTCTCTCAGGCTAGCAAGGCAAAGCTGCCTAGCTCCAATGTAGTTAGGCAACATATCCAAACAAGCAAGTATGTTCCATATCCTCGCTCGGCAAGGTGACACGGTATCAGCGAAGGAACCAAGCAGCCCCTAACTCTTTACCATCTTACTCACCAACACATGGATAGTATGAAAATAAAGCTATGATATATTGACGAGTTAATATTTATGTGCCTTACGATGGAAAAAATCTATCAAGGTTGTATTTTAATTTCATAGCTTTTGAACTTTATAGAAAGGCAAAAATGAATAGATATGTAACATTCTTGTTCTCATTTCACATTAACGTTTGATAATTTTTTCGTTGCAACACACGAGCATATATACTTGCATATATATTTAATATTAAAGAGCGAAGCAATTCTTCCGTCCGTATTTTTCTACTTCCCACGATGCCATGCACCTCGCTTGTCTCCTTTGGGATCTAAACTCATCACACGTGCTCATACAGGTTAGTACCACCAATGTTTGTGCGTCTAACGATGAGTCGGGTTGCAATATATATTGGAACGCGGCCATTACATAAATCAACGCGTCACAAATCTTCAGGTGACCGCGCAACAAGATGTATGTTCCATTGCAAAGCACTGGCACCGTTGGCTAGTTAAATTAAAATAGCTGAACTTGGAGGAAGTAATTTGGATTTTTTTCCTACAATGTTTCCACCTCTGCAGTATGTTTTATTTGGGAATGTTTCCACCTCCGCAGTATGTTTTATTTGGGTTTCCACCTCTGCAGTATGTTTCATTTGGGCCGGGTGGACAAAACAGATATATTCAGGTCCCCTTCCCCAGGGGCCAGGGCCCAGGCCCACAAAATCTTTCTTCGGTGCTTCCGTCCACTTTCCTCACCGCCTGCCTTTTCTTCTCCTGTTCACCTACGCCCGCAGTGCACGTTCTCTCTCTCGTGGCTCTGGGCCGCCGCCGCCTCTGCCGCCGCCCTACGCCACGTGTCCGAGTTTAGACTCATCGCCTCATCGGTTCCTTTCGGCCATGTCTTCGTCTTCGTCTTCGTCGGCTCCTTCGCTGGCGACCAACGCCACCAGGTATGCGCACCCTTCTCTCTTCACTCCCTGCTATCGAAACCGATCGAGCACTCGAACCCTATGTTAATCTATTTGCGTACTTGTATTGTATTCGGATCTGATCTAGTTTCTACTAAATTCATATACGTAATGAACTCGATCTTCTTCTTTTTTTCTTGCAACAAAAATGTGATTCGGTGTACTTTTGTGTAGTACACCGACGTCGTCCGCCCCGGCTTGCAGCCCGGCAAAGTTGGTCCTGAACTTGCCTCCGGGCTACCACTTCCTCCCGACCGACGATGAGCTCGTCGTCCACTACCTGCGCCCGAGGCTCGCCAACGCCAATCACCACCTGCCCCTGCCGATCTTCGTTTACGAGCGTATCCTCAATTACCATCCGGATAGACTCATAGGTAAGCAACCGCAGATCGATCGAGTCTATCTATTAATTCAAGAGACAAATCAGTTTTTTTTTATTCGTATAATCGACGTGTGATTTGCAAACTGCCTGCAGAGAAGTACAGGAACTACGGCGAGGGCCGGTGGTTCTTCTTCACCACGAGGGAACGCAAGCACTCGGGCGGGAACCGGCCGAACCGGACCACGCCGGACAACGGCCACTGGAACGCGACGGGAAGCATTAGGCCGATCCGCTCTGCTGGCGGCGTCCTGGTTGGATGCCGCCGGACGCTGGTGTTCTACGAAGCGTCGCGCAGCAGGAAGAAGAAGAACCAGGCCGGTCTGCCGCCAACGGAGGAGGAGGAGGCGAAGGGGGACGGGGGCCAGGCGGCGAAGGCTAAAGACGGTGTCAAGACGGAGTGGACCATGTACGAGTACGAGAGCCTCACCTCCGAGGCGGAGTTCGAAGCTATACGCAGCGACAATGCCAACAAGGTCTCGTCGTCGTCGTTATCCTCCCCTTTTCATCTAGCTGTTAGTGTCTGTGTGTCAGCAAGAGACATTATCATTCATTAACATTGGTTTGATCTTGTTCTTGTATACAGATAAACGTGCTGGTCTTGTGCACGATCCAGAAGAAGAAGCATAGCCAGGAGGGTGGTGAGAAGAAGAAGAGCACCAAGAGGAAGACGAAAGAGGAAGGCCTGGGACTGGAAGCCGTGCCTGCCGCCGCCGGCGATGTCGAGCAGGGCAGTCGTGCCGGCACAACAGAGGGACAGGATGAGGATCACGTGCAGAGAACTCTCATGGAAGCAGCAGCAGAGCCGCAAGCGGAACTAGCATACCATGCCCCTGCTGCTGGAGTGGACAATTTCAACGTTGATCCAGACCAGAACATGCCCTATTATTACCTCGCTAACAGTTTATCACCTGTGCCAACACCTCCACAAGAGACGCTGATGGCGCCTGCCAGCGGAGACAACCACACCGTGATGCATCAGCAGAACTACTACTTCATCAACCACTCCATGAACATGAAGAATTCACAGTCGTTCCATGCGCAAGCAATCCCCCCACAAGAATTTCTTCCATACTTGGACACAAAGATGGCAGCGCCTCGAGGTGGGGGCAACACCATGGATCACATGCTACAAAACAGATTCGTCAACATGATGCCCTCCCAGGCACCTCCGGTGCCAGGCATAGGCATGTATCTAAGCTCCAAGAGCTCGAAATTAGACGTCCGGGAACGCTCAGCAGAGCTGCCTGGAGATAAACCAAACAGGCCCCTAAAATCAGAGGACGCCTGGTGGAGCTCACATTGTCAGGCAAAGCTGCCTGGGAGAGAACTCAACAGCCCCTACGTCACTAACAGTTTGTCATTTGTGCTAACACCTCAGCAAGAGATGGTGATGGCGCTTGCTGCTAGTGGACACAACCACACCGCGATGCATCAGCGGAACTCCATGAACGTGAGGAATTCACGGTTCCATGTGCAAGCAACCCTGCCACAAGAAGAATTTCTTCCATACTCCAGCACAAAGATGGAAGCGCCTCTAGGAGGGCGCAATGTCATGGACCATCACATGCTACAAAACAGGATCGTCAACATGACACCTGCTGCTGAAGCTCACACCTTCAATGGTTTCTGTCCGGGCCTCTCCAACTCCGACTACGGCCATCTGAGCACCAGAATGGATCACCCTGGGCCCTCGAGCGTTTCGTTCCCATCGCAGCAATCTCATGGAGCGGGAAGCAGAACCCGCATGCAAGGATCGCTTATGAATAATCAAGTGAACCTCAACCATGAAAATTCTGTTGCTGCTTCCATGGTAGGATATGACCAGAGGAATGGTGTCGGTTTAGCACCCAAGATCGTTTAAGATAAATTGAGAAGTTGCTCCAAAGGTTCAACGGACCCAAGTAGAGAAGTATCACCGCCATGGTTTTGTTTGTGTGGGTCGTTAGGTGAACAGGAGAAGAAAAGGCAGGCGGTGAGGAAAGTGGACGGAAGCACCGAAGAAAGATTTTGTGGGCCTGGGCCCTGGCCCCTGGGGAAGGGGACCTGAATATATCTGTTTTGTCCACCCGGCCCAAATGAAACATACTGCAGAGGTGGAAACCCAAATAAAACATACTGCGGAGGTGGAAACATTCCCAAATAAAACATACTGCAGAGGTGGAAACATTGTAGGAAAAAAATCCAAATTACTTCCTCCAAGTTCAGCTATTTTAATTTAACTAGCCAACGGTGCCAGTGCTTTGCAATGGAACATACATCTTGTTGCGCGGTCACCTGAAGATTTGTGACGCGTTGATTTATGTAATGGCCGCGTTCCAATATATATTGCAACCCGACTCATCGTTAGACGCACAAACATTGGTGGTACTAACCTGTATGAGCACGTGTGATGAGTTTAGATCCCAAAGGAGACAAGCGAGGTGCATGGGCATCGTGGGAAGTAGAAAAATACGGACGGAAGAATTGCTTCGCTCTTTAATATTAAATATATATGCAAGTATATATGCTCGTGTGTTGCAACGAAAAAATTATCAAACGTTAATGTGAAATGAGAACAAGAATGTTACATATCTATTCATTTTTGCCTTTCTATAAAGTTCAAAAGCTATGAAATTAAAATACAACCTTGATAGATTTTTTCCATCGTAAGGCACATAAATATTAACTCGTCAATATATCATAGCTTTATTTTCATACTATCCATGTGTTGGTGAGTAAGATGGTAAAGAGTTAGGGGCTGCTTGGTTCCTTCGCTGATACCGTGTCACCTTGCCGAGCGAGGATATGGAACATACTTGCTTGTTTGGATATGTTGCCTAACTACATTGGAGCTAGGCAGCTTTGCCTTGCTAGCCTGAGAGAGCCAAATTGGCTCTCCTAGCTGGGCAAGCCTGAGAGAGCCAAATTGTTCTTGTGCTCTGTGTTTGCCAGGCGAGGCCATACAAGGCGAACCACCCGGAGGAACCAAGCTCGCCCTTAGTTGCCATCTTACTCACCAACACATGGATAGTATGAAAATAAAGCTATGATATATTGACGAGTTAATATTTATGTGCCTTACGATGGAAAAAATCTATCAAGGTTGTATTTTAATTTCATAGCTTTTGAACTTTATAGAAAGGCAAAAATGAATAGATATGTAACATTCTTGTTCTCATTTCACATTAACGTTTGATAATTTTTTCCATCGTAAGGCACATAAATATTAACTCGTCAATATATCATAGCTTTATTTTCATACTATCCATGTGTTGGTGAGTAAGATGGCAACTAAGGGCGAGCTTGGTTCCTCCGGGTGGTTCGCCTTGTATGGCCTCGCCTGGCAAACACAGAGCACAAGAACAATTTGGCTCTCTCAGGCTTGCCCAGCTAGGAGAGCCAATTTGGCTCTCTCAGGCTAGCAAGGCAAAGCTGCCTAGCTCCAATGTAGTTAGGCAACATATCCAAACAAGCAAGTATGTTCCATATCCTCGCTCGGCAAGGTGACACGGTATCAGCGAAGGAACCAAGCAGCCCCTAACTCTTTACCATCTTACTCACCAACACATGGATAGTATGAAAATAAAGCTATGATATATTGACGAGTTAATATTTATGTGCCTTACGATGGAAAAAATCTATCAAGGTTGTATTTTAATTTCATAGCTTTTGAACTTTATAGAAAGGCAAAAATGAATAGATATGTAACATTCTTGTTCTCATTTCACATTAACGTTTGATAATTTTTTCGTTGCAACACACGAGCATATATACTTGCATATATATTTAATATTAAAGAGCGAAGCAATTCTTCCGTCCGTATTTTTCTACTTCCCACGATGCCCATGCACCTCGCTTGTCTCCTTTGGGATCTAAACTCATCACACGTGCTCATACAGGTTAGTACCACCAATGTTTGTGCGTCTAACGATGAGTCGGGTTGCAATATATATTGGAACGCGGCCATTACATAAATCAACGCGTCACAAATCTTCAGGTGACCGCGCAACAAGATGTATGTTCCATTGCAAAGCACTGGCACCGTTGGCTAGTTAAATTAAAATAGCTGAACTTGGAGGAAGTAATTTGGATTTTTTTCCTACAATGTTTCCACCTCTGCAGTATGTTTTATTTGGGAATGTTTCCACCTCCGCAGTATGTTTTATTTGGGTTTCCACCTCTGCAGTATGTTTCATTTGGGCCGGGTGGACAAAACAGATATATTCAGGTCCCCTTCCCCAGGGGCCAGGGCCCAGGCCCACAAAATCTTTCTTCGGTGCTTCCGTCCACTTTCCTCACCGCCTGCCTTTTCTTCTCCTGTTCACCTAACGACCCACACAAACAAAACCATGGCGGTGATACTTCTCTACTTGGGTCCGTTGAACCTTTGGAGCAACTTCTCAATTTATCTTAAACGATCTTGGGTGCTAAACCGACACCATTCCTCTGGTCATATCCTACCATGGAAGCAGCAACAGAATTTTCATGGTTGAGGTTCACTTGATTATTCATAAGCGATCCTTGCATGCGGGTTCTGCTTCCCGCTCCATGAGATTGCTGCGATGGGAACGAAACGCTCGAGGGCCCAGGGTGATCCATTCTGGTGCTCAGATGGCCGTAGTCGGAGTTGGAGAGGCCCGGACAGAAACCATTGAAGGTGTGAGCTTCAGCAGCAGGTGTCATGTTGACGATCCTGTTTTGTAGCATGTGATGGTCCATGACATTGCGCCCTCCTAGAGGCGCTTCCATCTTTGTGCTGGAGTATGGAAGAAATTCTTCTTGTGGCAGGGTTGCTTGCACATGGAACCGTGAATTCCTCACGTTCATGGAGTTCCGCTGATGCATCGCGGTGTGGTTGTGTCCACTAGCAGCAAGCGCCATCACCATCTCTTGCTGAGGTGTTAGCACAAATGACAAACTGTTAGTGACGTAGGGGCTGTTGAGTTCTCTCCCAGGCAGCTTTGCCTGACAATGTGAGCTCCACCAGGCGTCCTCTGATTTTAGGGGCCTGTTTGGTTTATCTCCAGGCAGCTCTGCTGAGCGTTCCCGGACGTCTAATTTCGAGCTCTTGGAGCTTAGATACATGCCTATGCCTGGCACCGGAGGTGCCTGGGAGGGCATCATGTTGACGAATCTGTTTTGTAGCATGTGATCCATGGTGTTGCCCCCACCTCGAGGCGCTGCCATCTTTGTGTCCAAGTATGGAAGAAATTCTTGTGGGGGGATTGCTTGCGCATGGAACGACTGTGAATTCTTCATGTTCATGGAGTGGTTGATGAAGTAGTAGTTCTGCTGATGCATCACGGTGTGGTTGTCTCCGCTGGCAGGCGCCATCAGCGTCTCTTGTGGAGGTGTTGGCACAGGTGATAAACTGTTAGCGAGGTAATAATAGGGCATGTTCTGGTCTGGATCAACGTTGAAATTGTCCACTCCAGCAGCAGGGGCATGGTATGCTAGTTCCGCTTGCGGCTCTGCTGCTGCTTCCATGAGAGTTCTCTGCACGTGATCCTCATCCTGTCCCTCTGTTGTGCCGGCACGACTGCCCTGCTCGACATCGCCGGCGGCGGCAGGCACGGCTTCCAGTCCCAGGCCTTCCTCTTTCGTCTTCCTCTTGGTGCTCTTCTTCTTCTCACCACCCTCCTGGCTATGCTTCTTCTTCTGGATCGTGCACAAGACCAGCACGTTTATCTGTATACAAGAACAAGATCAAACCAATGTTAATGAATGATAATGTCTCTTGCTGACACACAGACACTAACAGCTAGATGAAAAGGGGAGGATAACGACGACGACGAGACCTTGTTGGCATTGTCGCTGCGTATAGCTTCGAACTCCGCCTCGGAGGTGAGGCTCTCGTACTCGTACATGGTCCACTCCGTCTTGACACCGTCTTTAGCCTTCGCCGCCTGGCCCCCGTCCCCCTTCGCCTCCTCCTCCTCCGTTGGCGGCAGACCGGCCTGGTTCTTCTTCTTCCTGCTGCGCGACGCTTCGTAGAACACCAGCGTCCGGCGGCATCCAACCAGGACGCCGCCAGCAGAGCGGATCGGCCTAATGCTTCCCGTCGCGTTCCAGTGGCCGTTGTCCGGCGTGGTCCGGTTCGGCCGGTTCCCGCCCGAGTGCTTGCGTTCCCTCGTGGTGAAGAAGAACCACCGGCCCTCGCCGTAGTTCCTGTACTTCTCTGCAGGCAGTTTGCAAATCACACGTCGATTATACGAATAAAAAAAAACTGATTTGTCTCTTGAATTAATAGATAGACTCGATCGATCTGCGGTTGCTTACCTATGAGTCTATCCGGATGGTAATTGAGGATACGCTCGTAAACGAAGATCGGCAGGGGCAGGTGGTGATTGGCGTTGGCGAGCCTCGGGCGCAGGTAGTGGACGACGAGCTCATCGTCGGTCGGGAGGAAGTGGTAGCCCGGAGGCAAGTTCAGGACCAACTTTGCCGGGCTGCAAGCCGGGGCGGACGACGTCGGTGTACTACACAAAAGTACACCGAATCACATTTTTGTTGCAAGAAAAAAAGAAGAAGATCGAGTTCATTACGTATATGAATTTAGTAGAAACTAGATCAGATCCGAATACAATACAAGTACGCAAATAGATTAACATAGGGTTCGAGTGCTCGATCGGTTTCGATAGCAGGGAGTGAAGAGAGAAGGGTGCGCATACCTGGTGGCGTTGGTCGCCAGCGAAGGAGCCGACGAAGACGAAGACGAAGACATGGCCGAAAGGAACCGATGAGGCGATGAGTCTAAACTCGGACACGTGGCGTAGGGCGGCGGCAGAGGCGGCGGCGGCCCAGAGCCACGAGAGAGAGAACGTGCACTGCGGGCGTAGGTGAACAGGAGAAGAAAAGGCAGGCGGTGAGGAAAGTGGACGGAAGCACCGAAGAAAGATTTTGTGGGCCTGGGCCCTGGCCCCTGGGGAAGGGGACCTGAATATATCTGTTTTGTCCACCCGGCCCAAATGAAACATACTGCAGAGGTGGAAACCCAAATAAAACATACTGCGGAGGTGGAAACATTCCCAAATAAAACATACTGCAGAGGTGGAAACATTGTAGGAAAAAAATCCAAATTACTTCCTCCAAGTTCAGCTATTTTAATTTAACTAGCCAACGGTGCCAGTGCTTTGCAATGGAACATACATCTTGTTGCGCGGTCACCTGAAGATTTGTGACGCGTTGATTTATGTAATGGCCGCGTTCCAATATATATTGCAACCCGACTCATCGTTAGACGCACAAACATTGGTGGTACTAACCTGTATGAGCACGTGTGATGAGTTTAGATCCCAAAGGAGACAAGCGAGGTGCATGGGCATCGTGGGAAGTAGAAAAATACGGACGGAAGAATTGCTTCGCTCTTTAATATTAAATATATATGCAAGTATATATGCTCGTGTGTTGCAACGAAAAAATTATCAAACGTTAATGTGAAATGAGAACAAGAATGTTACATATCTATTCATTTTTGCCTTTCTATAAAGTTCAAAAGCTATGAAATTAAAATACAACCTTGATAGATTTTTTCCATCGTAAGGCACATAAATATTAACTCGTCAATATATCATAGCTTTATTTTCATACTATCCATGTGTTGGTGAGTAAGATGGTAAAGAGTTAGGGGCTGCTTGGTTCCTTCGCTGATACCAGTGCAATTCTTGATGGAGTTGCCATGTAGAAACCGAGTGAGGTATTTGTCATAATTATCGGTGGATAGATTAATTATTAGACACGATGGCAACTAAGGGCGAGCTTGGTTCCTCCGGGTGGTTCGCCTTGTATGGCCTCGCCTGGCAAACACAGAGCACAAGAACAATTTGGCTCTCTCAGGCTTGCCCAGCTAGGAGAGCCAATTTGGCTCTCTCAGGCTAGCAAGGCAAAGCTGCCTAGCTCCAATGTAGTTAGGCAACATATCCAAACAAGCAAGTATGTTCCATATCCTCGCTCGGCAAGGTGACACGGTATCAGCGAAGGAACCAAGCAGCCCCTAACTCTTTACCATCTTACTCACCAACACATGGATAGTATGAAAATAAAGCTATGATATATTGACGAGTTAATATTTATGTGCCTTACGATGGAAAAAATCTATCAAGGTTGTATTTTAATTTCATAGCTTTTGAACTTTATAGAAAGGCAAAAATGAATAGATATGTAACATTCTTGTTCTCATTTCACATTAACGTTTGATAATTTTTTCGTTGCAACACACGAGCATATATACTTGCATATATATTTAATATTAAAGAGCGAAGCAATTCTTCCGTCCGTATTTTTCTACTTCCCACGATGCCCATGCACCTCGCTTGTCTCCTTTGGGATCTAAACTCATCACACGTGCTCATACAGGTTAGTACCACCAATGTTTGTGCGTCTAACGATGAGTCGGGTTGCAATATATATTGGAACGCGGCCATTACATAAATCAACGCGTCACAAATCTTCAGGTGACCGCGCAACAAGATGTATGTTCCATTGCAAAGCACTGGCACCGTTGGCTAGTTAAATTAAAATAGCTGAACTTGGAGGAAGTAATTTGGATTTTTTTCCTACAATGTTTCCACCTCTGCAGTATGTTTTATTTGGGAATGTTTCCACCTCCGCAGTATGTTTTATTTGGGTTTCCACCTCTGCAGTATGTTTCATTTGGGCCGGGTGGACAAAACAGATATATTCAGGTCCCCTTCCCCAGGGGCCAGGGCCCAGGCCCACAAAATCTTTCTTCGGTGCTTCCGTCCACTTTCCTCACCGCCTGCCTTTTCTTCTCCTGTTCACCTACGCCCGCAGTGCACGTTCTCTCTCTCGTGGCTCTGGGCCGCCGCCGCCTCTGCCGCCGCCCTACGCCACGTGTCCGAGTTTAGACTCATCGCCTCATCGGTTCCTTTCGGCCATGTCTTCGTCTTCGTCTTCGTCGGCTCCTTCGCTGGCGACCAACGCCACCAGGTATGCGCACCCTTCTCTCTTCACTCCCTGCTATCGAAACCGATCGAGCACTCGAACCCTATGTTAATCTATTTGCGTACTTGTATTGTATTCGGATCTGATCTAGTTTCTACTAAATTCATATACGTAATGAACTCGATCTTCTTCTTTTTTTCTTGCAACAAAAATGTGATTCGGTGTACTTTTGTGTAGTACACCGACGTCGTCCGCCCCGGCTTGCAGCCCGGCAAAGTTGGTCCTGAACTTGCCTCCGGGCTACCACTTCCTCCCGACCGACGATGAGCTCGTCGTCCACTACCTGCGCCCGAGGCTCGCCAACGCCAATCACCACCTGCCCCTGCCGATCTTCGTTTACGAGCGTATCCTCAATTACCATCCGGATAGACTCATAGGTAAGCAACCGCAGATCGATCGAGTCTATCTATTAATTCAAGAGACAAATCAGTTTTTTTTTATTCGTATAATCGACGTGTGATTTGCAAACTGCCTGCAGAGAAGTACAGGAACTACGGCGAGGGCCGGTGGTTCTTCTTCACCACGAGGGAACGCAAGCACTCGGGCGGGAACCGGCCGAACCGGACCACGCCGGACAACGGCCACTGGAACGCGACGGGAAGCATTAGGCCGATCCGCTCTGCTGGCGGCGTCCTGGTTGGATGCCGCCGGACGCTGGTGTTCTACGAAGCGTCGCGCAGCAGGAAGAAGAAGAACCAGGCCGGTCTGCCGCCAACGGAGGAGGAGGAGGCGAAGGGGGACGGGGGCCAGGCGGCGAAGGCTAAAGACGGTGTCAAGACGGAGTGGACCATGTACGAGTACGAGAGCCTCACCTCCGAGGCGGAGTTCGAAGCTATACGCAGCGACAATGCCAACAAGGTCTCGTCGTCGTCGTTATCCTCCCCTTTTCATCTAGCTGTTAGTGTCTGTGTGTCAGCAAGAGACATTATCATTCATTAACATTG
>JAHUYU010003566.1:0-20055 GCA_030439765.1 Tripidium arundinaceum | reverse complement strand
CCGGATTCCTCATCAGTGTCTGCTGCGGCGGCCGCCGCCGCGGCTGCGGCGGGCGGAGGACCCAAGCCGGAGCCCGGCTCGGCGACCGCCGGCGACGGGAAGGCGAGGATGGGGCCGTGGAGGGGGATGACGGAGCGGTGGTGTCGTCGTCCTCGTCGGCGGTGGCGTCGGAGAGCGACGACGGCGGGAGCTTCCGCTTGCGGTGGGAGGCCCCGCCGCCGGAGGTGGCACCGGAGTGGGACGGCGACGGCGCCGCGAGGCCGTCCATGCGGGGAAGAGGGGAGGTTCTAGAAGGTTGGGGGGTTAGGGTTCTTCGGGAGATCTAGGAGCCGGAAGCTTCCGAGGTGTTCCGCTTGTTCGTGGTGAGAAGAGGGAGAGAAATGATTTCGAGTTTTGGACATTTAGTTGTCTCACTGGCCCGTGGGACATGCAGAAATTGGACCATGTCACTGCTTTTGGAATTTGGACCCATCATCCATCAACTAGGAGAGGATTTTTTTTTAAAAAAAAACTTTGTATTTAAATAATCATATTTAAAAGTGACCAACACAATTTTCATTTTAACAATTTTAGCCGCGGCAGATTACATAGTGTCAGAAAAATCACTCTACCATGCCATATATGCATGGCAAGATATGCCATGCTAGAACACTCTAGTACGACGTGTATTTTACGTGAGAAAATTGTCTTGTCATTCCGATTGAGCTCAATTTTATCATGCCACGTGACAAGACTATCCTTCTATTTTAGAAAATAATATTATATCTTTTTTATATAAGGTCAAATGGAGATGATTTTTTAGAAAAAAAAATTATAGCTCTTGATGAGATCTACAACATTCTAACATTATGCTAACTTTTAACTTAAATTGTAGAAGCGTGTAATTTTAAAATATATATATATAAGGTTAGATGGAGGTGATGTGGATCGTTGTGGATTCAGCTTTATAGCAATAATAAGCAATCGCTAATGGCCTCCATCTCTATAGGTATAGAGGATATAAGATTTAAACGCAAACGTAGAGGTTACTTTGTATTATTTTAATAATGACATAGGTAGGTAATTTAGATACAAAGTTAGAGAGTTATTTTGAATTATCTTTGATAATAACAGAGGTGGGTAATTTATATATGAATTTAGGGTGTGTTTGGTTGGCTAGCTAGACCCCTAGCCAGGCTCAGGAATGCACCTGGTTTTGGTCCATAGCCAGGCCCAATTTATGCACCGACCATCTCCTGTCCTAGCTCCGTGGAAACGGCCCCCTTGTTCTCATGGAGCCTGGCTTATCTACGCACATTGCTCGATTCCGCTCACCTCTCGTGCTCTGCCCTTGCTGCTGTGTCTCCATCGCCTTCGTCGCCGGGGTGCCCTCACCCTAAGCTTCGCCCTCCACCTGACCGGCCACCGCCCTGGATCCGCCTAGCCAAAGCACTCCTCAACTTGATCCTCAAGATCACGTCCTCCGTAGTCACTGGGTCACGGCGACCTCGCCGTTGCCGCTGCCTCCCAAGCCGCCAAGGTGCGTTTCCTGCAGCTCCCTTCTACAGAAACTGCAGGTTCGTTCGATGCTTCTTTCGTTGTTTGGTATGCGGGTACTTGCCGACTAGATCTTGCGACCCAATGCTTCTTTCCTTGCTTGATTCTGTCTGATGCGGTTATTGATGGGTAAGGAATTTGGGTCCAGTGGAAAAGAAATGGGGGTTCTTTGGCTCATAATTTGGGATCAGGCTCTGAATTTTGGGATTTTGTGGTTCCCATTCTTGATTTTGTAGGGACGCGTTTGAAGCCCTATGTTTGGTTTTGGTAATTGAGATAACTAGTGGACTAATATCTACTCTAGTGTTGTGTATGAGATAGGTTAGGTCCACACCAAGATTGAGCAAGGATGGCACTCATGGAGGTGATGAAGGTGCCAAATGGTAATTGTTGGCGGTCCTTATCGACTAAATCTGACCGCCAAATAAGATAAAAAAGAGGAGAACTAGCATAACTTACGCACATAAGTTATTTATATTAACGTATTTCCACATGTATTGGAAGATCAATGTTTTATAGGACATATATCTGGAATACATGGGAAATTAGGGCAAAATGCGCAATCGAACAAAGCGTAAAGCAGATCTACACAAAGGATCAAGAAGACAGCCCACCTACCTGGCAAACCTGGGCCTCAAACCTACGTGGAAGCAATCCAAGCCTAGCCAAAAGCTCACTAGGCGAAGGCGGTGGCGAGGCGAGCCAGTCAAGGGGCGGCCACACCCAAGGTGCGGCTGCACCCCCCTTGCCGCCTCTCGGGCCCACCCTTCTCCTGGCGGTGCCATCAAGGCAGAGGAGGACGGTGCGTGTCACACCCGATTTTAAAGGATAAAATCGAATGCACTCATATGTATGCCAGGATCAAATTATTCATACATATGATGACATCATTACAGTATCAATGCAATGTTGCTTACATAATCGAACATTATTACAAAAGGACCCGTAGGTCTAAAAGAAAATTTCATTAACTTTATTATAATCTAGCGAAAGAGGACGCCATCTTCACAGGAAAGCTGACCGGGGGTTGCACCAGCCTAGAACACCTCATCGGGGTCGAAGCCACCATCTTCGGCGTACTCCACGTCATTGTCTCCAGCGTCTGGGTGGGGTAGCAGGGGGGACAAAGAGGAAGGGTGAGTACATCGAAATGTACTCCGCAAGTGTAGGAAATATATGACATGGGGCCAACTCAAGAAAAGGCTAACTTGGGTTTGACACAAGCACCTATGCGACACATCCTATTATTCCTTAATTCATTAGCACCTATTTACTAAGTGATAACCACCATCTCCTCAAAGAACTGAACCAACACTCGGATCCCACTGAGCAACCACTCTTGGAAATCCATCCAAGCCAAACCACACTTGGATCCCATCCAAGCAACCCAACCATCAGAACCAGAGCCAATCTAATCTCAAAGAAGTCCAAGCCGCTCTTGACCGTGAGCACGGCTGATATATCAGTTTTACACTCTGCAGAGGTTGCACACTTTCACCATGAGTCATGTTTTCCCCATCACGCTTCACACTACCAAGGTGCTTAGCGGGGTCACACTACAAGGCCTTTACAAAGTCCCTCCAAGCCTGTGTTACACGTTCACTAAGGTTCCACCTCTAGCAGTGGGTGTTTTCCCCATCACGCTTCACACTACCAAGGTGCTTAGCGGGGTCACACTACAAGGCCTTTACAAAGTCCCTCCAAGCCTGTGTTACACGTTCACTAAGGTTCCACCTCTAGCAGTGGGTACCAACACCACTACAGTAGCCCCCTCTTATGCCACACAAACCGTCCCCATGTAGCATAACTTGGAGTTCTTAATTATTTAGCCAGGTCCAGCCCATCCAGACCTCATGGTGAAAGTGTGCAACCTCTGCAGAGTGTAAAACTGATATATCAGCCGTGCTCACGGTCAAGAGCGGCTTGGACTTCTTTGAGATTAGATTGGCTCTGGTTCTGATGGTTGGGTTGCTTGGATGGGATCCAAGTGTGGTTTGGCTTGGATGGATTTCCAAGAGTGGTTGCTCAGTGGGATCCGAGTGTTGGTTCAGTTCTTTGAGGAGATGGTGGTTATCACTTAGTAAATAGGTGCTAATGAATTAAGGAATAATAGGATGTGTCGCATAGGTGCTTGTGTCAAACCCAAGTTAGCCTTTTCTTGAGTTGGCCCCATGTCATATATTTCCTACACTTGCGGAGTACATTTCGATGTACTCACCCTTCCTCTTTGTCCCCCCTGCTACCCCACCCAGACGCTGGAGACAATGACGTGGAGTACGCCGAAGATGGTGGCTTCGACCCCGATGAGGTGTTCTAGGCTGGTGCAACCCCCGGTCAGCTTTCCTGTGAAGATGGCGTCCTCTTTCGCTAGATTATAATAAAGTTAATGAAATTTTCTTTTAGACCTACGGGTCCTTTTGTAATAATGTTCGATTATGTAAGCAACATTGCATTGATACTGTAATGATGTCATCATATGTATGAATAATTTGATCCTGGCATACATATGAGTGCATTCGATTTTATCCTTTAAAATCGGGTGTGACACGCACCGTCCTCCTCTGCCTTGATGGCACCGCCAGGAGAAGGGTGGGCCCGAGAGGCGGCAAGGGGGGTGCAGCCGCACCTTGGGTGTGGCCGCCCCTTGACTGGCTCGCCTCGCCACCGCCTTCGCCTAGTGAGCTTTTGGCTAGGCTTGGATTGCTTCCACGTAGGTTTGAGGCCCAGGTTTGCCAGGTAGGTGGGCTGTCTTCTTGATCCTTTGTGTAGATCTGCTTTACGCTTTGTTCGATTGCGCATTTTGCCCTAATTTCCCATGTATTCCAGATATATGTCCTATAAAACATTGATCTTCCAATACATGTGGAAATACGTTAATATAAATAACTTATGTGCGTAAGTTATGCTAGTTCTCCTCTTTTTTATCTTATTTGGCGGTCAGATTTAGTCGATAAGGACCGCCAACAATTACCATTTGGCACCTTCATCACCTCCATGAGTGCCATCCTTGCTCAATCTTGGTGTGGACCTAACCTATCTCATACACAACACTAGAGTAGATATTAGTCCACTAGTTATCTCAATTACCAAAACCAAACATAGGGCTTCAAACGCGTCCCTACAAAATCAAGAATGGGAACCACAAAATCCCAAAATTCAGAGCCTGATCCCAAATTATGAGCCAAAGAACCCCCATTTCTTTTCCACTGGACCCAAATTCCTTACCCATCAATAACCGCATCAGACAGAATCAAGCAAGGAAAGAAGCATTGGGTCGCAAGATCTAGTCGGCAAGTACCCGCATACCAAACAACGAAAGAAGCATCGAACGAACCTGCAGTTTCTGTAGAAGGGAGCTGCAGGAAACGCACCTTGGCGGCTTGGGAGGCAGCGGCAACGGCGAGGTCGCCGTGACCCAGTGACTACGGAGGACGTGATCTTGAGGATCAAGTTGAGGAGTGCTTTGGCTAGGCGGATCCAGGGCGGTGGCCGGTCAGGTGGAGGGCGAAGCTTAGGGTGAGGGCACCCCGGCGACGAAGGCGATGGAGACACAGCAGCAAGGGCAGAGCACGAGAGGTGAGCGGAATCGAGCAATGTGCGTAGATAAGCCAGGCTCCATGAGAACAAGGGGGGCCGTTTCCACGGAGCTAGGACAGGAGATGGTCGGTGCATAAATTGGGCCTGGCTATGGACCAAAACCAGGTGCATTCCTGAGCCTGGCTAGGGGTCTAGCTAGCCAACCAAACACACCCTAAATTCATATATAAATTACCCACCTCTGTTATTATCAAAGATAATTCAAAATAACTCTCTAACTTTGTATCTAAATTACCTACCTATGTCATTATTAAAATAATACAAAGTAACCTCTACGTTTGCGTTTAAATCTTATATCCTCTATACCTATAGAGATGGAGGCCATTAGCGATTGCTTATTATTGCTATAAAGCTGAATCCACAACGATCCACATCACCTCCATCTAACCTTATATATATATATTTTAAAATTACACGCTTCTACAATTTAAGTTAAAAGTTAGCATAATGTTAGAATGTTGTAGATCTCATCAAGAGCTATAATTTTTTTTTCTAAAAAATCATCTCCATTTGACCTTATATAAAAAAGATATAATATTATTTTCTAAAATAGAAGGATAGTCTTGTCACGTGGCATGATAAAATTGAGCTCAATCGGAATGACAAGACAATTTTCTCACGTAAAATACACGTCGTACTAGAGTGTTCTAGCATGGCATATCTTGCCATGCATATATGGCATGGTAGAGTGATTTTTCTGACACTATGTAATCTGCCGCGGCTAAAATTGTTAAAAATGAAAATTGTGTTGGTCACTTTTAAATATGATTATTTAAATACAAAGTTTTTTTTAAAAAAAATCCTCTCCTAGTTGATGGATGATGGGTCCAAATTTCAGCCTTCCCGAATCTTCCTGAACAAATTCAACTGCCTCAGGCTCTCAGTCACATTCTAATCAACTGACACTATCAGCGGGGAGGAAAAGTGAAACAAAATAAAGAAAAAAGAAGCCTTGACCTCGCGTTTGAGGCCCTCCTCACGGGCGCTATACGCGCCGCTGGTCTGGAGGTTGTCCGTGAACAACCCCTTTGGGTCCTCCTTCCCGTCGCCGGCGGTCGCCGAGCCGGGCTCCGGCTTGGGTCCTCCGCCCGCCGCAGCCGCGGCGGCGGCCGCCGCAGCAGACACTGATGAGGAATCCGGCTTCGGAGGACGGCCGGAGGCGGAGCCCCCACCCGGCGCGCCGTCGAGGCGCGCGGCATTGAACGTGTGGAGGGAGTCGTCGTCGTCATCGTCGGAGTGTGAGGAAGATGGAGAGGACGGGCGGGAGGGCGAGGATGGGGCCGTGGAGGGGGATGACGGAGCGGTGGTGTCGTCGTCCTCGTCGGCGGTGGCGTCGGAGAGCGACGACGGCGGGAGCTTCCGCTTGCGGTGGGAGGCCCCGCCGCCGGAGGTGGCACCGGAGTGGGACGGCGACGGCGCCGCGAGGCCGTCCATGCGGGGGAAGAGGGGAGGTTCTAGAAGGTTGGGGGGTTAGGGTTCTTCGGGAGATCTAGGAGCCGGAAGCTTCCGAGGTGTTCCGCTTGTTCGTGGTGAGAAGAGGGAGAGAAATGATTTCGAGTTTTGGACATTTAGTTGTCTCACTGGCCCGTGGGACATGCAGAAATTGGACCATGTCACTGCTTTTGGAATTTGGACCCATCATCCATCAACTAGGAGAGGATTTTTTTTTAAAAAAAAACTTTGTATTTAAATAATCATATTTAAAAGTGACCAACACAATTTTCATTTTTAACAATTTTAGCCGCGGCAGATTACATAGTGTCAGAAAAATCACTCTACCATGCCATATATGCATGGCAAGATATGCCATGCTAGAACACTCTAGTACGACGTGTATTTTACGTGAGAAAATTGTCTTGTCATTCCGATTGAGCTCAATTTTATCATGCCACGTGACAAGACTATCCTTCTATTTTAGAAAATAATATTATATCTTTTTTATATAAGGTCAAATGGAGATGATTTTTTAGAAAAAAAAATTATAGCTCTTGATGAGATCTACAACATTCTAACATTATGCTAACTTTTAACTTAAATTGTAGAAGCGTGTAATTTTAAAATATATATATATAAGGTTAGATGGAGGTGATGTGGATCGTTGTGGATTCAGCTTTATAGCAATAATAAGCAATCGCTAATGGCCTCCATCTCTATAGGTATAGAGGATATAAGATTTAAACGCAAACGTAGAGGTTACTTTGTATTATTTTAATAATGACATAGGTAGGTAATTTAGATACAAAGTTAGAGAGTTATTTTGAATTATCTTTGATAATAACAGAGGTGGGTAATTTATATATGAATTTAGGGTGTGTTTGGTTGGCTAGCTAGACCCCTAGCCAGGCTCAGGAATGCACCTGGTTTTGGTCCATAGCCAGGCCCAATTTATGCACCGACCATCTCCTGTCCTAGCTCCGTGGAAACGGCCCCCCTTGTTCTCATGGAGCCTGGCTTATCTACGCACATTGCTCGATTCCGCTCACCTCTCGTGCTCTGCCCTTGCTGCTGTGTCTCCATCGCCTTCGTCGCCGGGGTGCCCTCACCCTAAGCTTCGCCCTCCACCTGACCGGCCACCGCCCTGGATCCGCCTAGCCAAAGCACTCCTCAACTTGATCCTCAAGATCACGTCCTCCGTAGTCACTGGGTCACGGCGACCTCGCCGTTGCCGCTGCCTCCCAAGCCGCCAAGGTGCGTTTCCTGCAGCTCCCTTCTACAGAAACTGCAGGTTCGTTCGATGCTTCTTTCGTTGTTTGGTATGCGGGTACTTGCCGACTAGATCTTGCGACCCAATGCTTCTTTCCTTGCTTGATTCTGTCTGATGCGGTTATTGATGGGTAAGGAATTTGGGTCCAGTGGAAAAGAAATGGGGGTTCTTTGGCTCATAATTTGGGATCAGGCTCTGAATTTTGGGATTTTGTGGTTCCCATTCTTGATTTTGTAGGGACGCGTTTGAAGCCCTATGTTTGGTTTTGGTAATTGAGATAACTAGTGGACTAATATCTACTCTAGTGTTGTGTATGAGATAGGTTAGGTCCACACCAAGATTGAGCAAGGATGGCACTCATGGAGGTGATGAAGGTGCCAAATGGTAATTGTTGGCGGTCCTTATCGACTAAATCTGACCGCCAAATAAGATAAAAAAGAGGAGAACTAGCATAACTTACGCACATAAGTTATTTATATTAACGTATTTCCACATGTATTGGAAGATCAATGTTTTATAGGACATATATCTGGAATACATGGGAAATTAGGGCAAAATGCGCAATCGAACAAAGCGTAAAGCAGATCTACACAAAGGATCAAGAAGACAGCCCACCTACCTGGCAAACCTGGGCCTCAAACCTACGTGGAAGCAATCCAAGCCTAGCCAAAAGCTCACTAGGCGAAGGCGGTGGCGAGGCGAGCCAGTCAAGGGGCGGCCACACCCAAGGTGCGGCTGCACCCCCCTTGCCGCCTCTCGGGCCCACCCTTCTCCTGGCGGTGCCATCAAGGCAGAGGAGGACGGTGCGTGTCACACCCGATTTTAAAGGATAAAATCGAATGCACTCATATGTATGCCAGGATCAAATTATTCATACATATGATGACATCATTACAGTATCAATGCAATGTTGCTTACATAATCGAACATTATTACAAAAGGACCCGTAGGTCTAAAAGAAAATTTCATTAACTTTATTATAATCTAGCGAAAGAGGACGCCATCTTCACAGGAAAGCTGACCGGGGGTTGCACCAGCCTAGAACACCTCATCGGGGTCGAAGCCACCATCTTCGGCGTACTCCACGTCATTGTCTCCAGCGTCTGGGTGGGGTAGCAGGGGGGACAAAGAGGAAGGGTGAGTACATCGAAATGTACTCCGCAAGTGTAGGAAATATATGACATGGGGCCAACTCAAGAAAAGGCTAACTTGGGTTTGACACAAGCACCTATGCGACACATCCTATTATTCCTTAATTCATTAGCACCTATTTACTAAGTGATAACCACCATCTCCTCAAAGAACTGAACCAACACTCGGATCCCACTGAGCAACCACTCTTGGAAATCCATCCAAGCCAAACCACACTTGGATCCCATCCAAGCAACCCAACCATCAGAACCAGAGCCAATCTAATCTCAAAGAAGTCCAAGCCGCTCTTGACCGTGAGCACGGCTGATATATCAGTTTTACACTCTGCAGAGGTTGCACACTTTCACCATGAGGTCTGGATGGGCTGGACCTGGCTAAATAATTAAGAACTCCAAGTTATGCTACATGGGGACGGTTTGTGTGGCATAAGAGGGGGCTACTGTAGTGGTGTTGGTACCCACTGCTAGAGGTGGAACCTTAGTGAACGTGTAACACAGGCTTGGAGGGACTTTGTAAAGGCCTTGTAGTGTGACCCCGCTAAGCACCTTGGTAGTGTGAAGCGTGATGGGGAAAACACCCACTGCTAGAGGTGGAACCTTAGTGAACGTGTAACACAGGCTTGGAGGGACTTTGTAAAGGCCTTGTAGTGTGACCCCGCTAAGCACCTTGGTAGTGTGAAGCGTGATGGGGAAAACATGACTCATGGTGAAAGTGTGCAACCTCTGCAGAGTGTAAAACTGATATATCAGCCGTGCTCACGGTCAAGAGCGGCTTGGACTTCTTTGAGATTAGATTGGCTCTGGTTCTGATGGTTGGGTTGCTTGGATGGGATCCAAGTGTGGTTTGGCTTGGATGGATTTCCAAGAGTGGTTGCTCAGTGGGATCCGAGTGTTGGTTCAGTTCTTTGAGGAGATGGTGGTTATCACTTAGTAAATAGGTGCTAATGAATTAAGGAATAATAGGATGTGTCGCATAGGTGCTTGTGTCAAACCCAAGTTAGCCTTTTCTTGAGTTGGCCCCATGTCATATATTTCCTACACTTGCGGAGTACATTTCGATGTACTCACCCTTCCTCTTTGTCCCCCCTGCTACCCCACCCAGACGCTGGAGACAATGACGTGGAGTACGCCGAAGATGGTGGCTTCGACCCCGATGAGGTGTTCTAGGCTGGTGCAACCCCCGGTCAGCTTTCCTGTGAAGATGGCGTCCTCTTTCGCTAGATTATAATAAAGTTAATGAAATTTTCTTTTAGACCTACGGGTCCTTTTGTAATAATGTTCGATTATGTAAGCAACATTGCATTGATACTGTAATGATGTCATCATATGTATGAATAATTTGATCCTGGCATACATATGAGTGCATTCGATTTTATCCTTTAAAATCGGGTGTGACACGCACCGTCCTCCTCTGCCTTGATGGCACCGCCAGGAGAAGGGTGGGCCCGAGAGGCGGCAAGGGGGGTGCAGCCGCACCTTGGGTGTGGCCGCCCCTTGACTGGCTCGCCTCGCCACCGCCTTCGCCTAGTGAGCTTTTGGCTAGGCTTGGATTGCTTCCACGTAGGTTTGAGGCCCAGGTTTGCCAGGTAGGTGGGCTGTCTTCTTGATCCTTTGTGTAGATCTGCTTTACGCTTTGTTCGATTGCGCATTTTGCCCTAATTTCCCATGTATTCCAGATATATGTCCTATAAAACATTGATCTTCCAATACATGTGGAAATACGTTAATATAAATAACTTATGTGCGTAAGTTATGCTAGTTCTCCTCTTTTTTATCTTATTTGGCGGTCAGATTTAGTCGATAAGGACCGCCAACAATTACCATTTGGCACCTTCATCACCTCCATGAGTGCCATCCTTGCTCAATCTTGGTGTGGACCTAACCTATCTCATACACAACACTAGAGTAGATATTAGTCCACTAGTTATCTCAATTACCAAAACCAAACATAGGGCTTCAAACGCGTCCCTACAAAATCAAGAATGGGAACCACAAAATCCCAAAATTCAGAGCCTGATCCCAAATTATGAGCCAAAGAACCCCCATTTCTTTTCCACTGGACCCAAATTCCTTACCCATCAATAACCGCATCAGACAGAATCAAGCAAGGAAAGAAGCATTGGGTCGCAAGATCTAGTCGGCAAGTACCCGCATACCAAACAACGAAAGAAGCATCGAACGAACCTGCAGTTTCTGTAGAAGGGAGCTGCAGGAAACGCACCTTGGCGGCTTGGGAGGCAGCGGCAACGGCGAGGTCGCCGTGACCCAGTGACTACGGAGGACGTGATCTTGAGGATCAAGTTGAGGAGTGCTTTGGCTAGGCGGATCCAGGGCGGTGGCCGGTCAGGTGGAGGGCGAAGCTTAGGGTGAGGGCACCCCGGCGACGAAGGCGATGGAGACACAGCAGCAAGGGCAGAGCACGAGAGGTGAGCGGAATCGAGCAATGTGCGTAGATAAGCCAGGCTCCATGAGAACAAGGGGGGCCGTTTCCACGGAGCTAGGACAGGAGATGGTCGGTGCATAAATTGGGCCTGGCTATGGACCAAAACCAGGTGCATTCCTGAGCCTGGCTAGGGGTCTAGCTAGCCAACCAAACACACCCTAAATTCATATATAAATTACCCACCTCTGTTATTATCAAAGATAATTCAAAATAACTCTCTAACTTTGTATCTAAATTACCTACCTATGTCATTATTAAAATAATACAAAGTAACCTCTACGTTTGCGTTTAAATCTTATATCCTCTATACCTATAGAGATGGAGGCCATTAGCGATTGCTTATTATTGCTATAAAGCTGAATCCACAACGATCCACATCACCTCCATCTAACCTTATATATATATATTTTAAAATTACACGCTTCTACAATTTAAGTTAAAAGTTAGCATAATGTTAGAATGTTGTAGATCTCATCAAGAGCTATAATTTTTTTTTCTAAAAAATCATCTCCATTTGACCTTATATAAAAAAGATATAATATTATTTTCTAAAATAGAAGGATAGTCTTGTCACGTGGCATGATAAAATTGAGCTCAATCGGAATGACAAGACAATTTTCTCACGTAAAATACACGTCGTACTAGAGTGTTCTAGCATGGCATATCTTGCCATGCATATATGGCATGGTAGAGTGATTTTTCTGACACTATGTAATCTGCCGCGGCTAAAATTGTTAAAAATGAAAATTGTGTTGGTCACTTTTAAATATGATTATTTAAATACAAAGTTTTTTTTTAAAAAAAAATCCTCTCCTAGTTGATGGATGATGGGTCCAAATTCCAAAAGCAGTGACATGGTCCAATTTCTGCATGTCCCACGGGCCAGTGAGACAACTAAATGTCCAAAACTCGAAATCATTTCTCTCCCTCTTCTCACCACGAACAAGCGGAACACCTCGGAAGCTTCCGGCTCCTAGATCTCCCGAAGAACCCTAACCCCCCAACCTTCTAGAACCTCCCCTCTTCCCCCGCATGGACGGCCTCGCGGCGCCGTCGCCGTCCCACTCCGGTGCCACCTCCGGCGGCGGGGCCTCCCACCGCAAGCGGAAGCTCCCGCCGTCGTCGCTCTCCGACGCCACCGCCGACGAGGACGACGACACCACCGCTCCGTCATCCCCCTCCACGGCCCCATCCTCGCCCTCCCGCCCGTCCTCTCCATCTTCCTCACACTCCGACGATGACGACGACGACTCCCTCCACACGTTCAATGCCGCGCGCCTCGACGGCGCGCCGGGTGGGGGCTCCGCCTCCGGCCGTCCTCCGAAGCCGGATTCCTCATCAGTGTCTGCTGCGGCGGCCGCCGCCGCGGCTGCGGCGGGCGGAGGACCCAAGCCGGAGCCCGGCTCGGCGACCGCCGGCGACGGGAAGGAGGACCCAAAGGGGTTGTTCACGGACAACCTCCAGACCAGCGGCGCGTATAGCGCCCGTGAGGAGGGCCTCAAACGCGAGGTCAAGGCTTCTTTTTTCTTTATTTTGTTTCACTTTTCCTCCCCGCTGATAGTGTCAGTTGATTAGAATGTGACTGAGAGCCTGAGGCAGTTGAATTTGTTCAGGAAGATTCGGGAAGGCTGAAATTTCTCTGTTATTCTAACGATGGTGTTGATGAACACATGATATGGTTAGTAGCATTTCTGACTACTCTGTTGAGCAGTATGGCGCTAGTTTTTATGAATTATGTGTCTTCCACAGGTTGGTAGGTTTGAAGAATATCTTCGCCCGGCAGCTTCCTAATATGCCCAAAGAATATATTGTGCGCCTTGTCATGGATAGGTAATGCCCAATATAATCCGCCTACGGTTTAGCATTTACTCATAATCTTTGTGGCTTTGGAAATGGGAATAAGATTAAATTCCTTCTGTGGTAGTTAACTCCTTGTGTCATATGCCACAGAACTCACAAGTCAATGATGGTTATCAGGAACAATATTGTCGTGGGAGGCATTACTTATCGCCCTTATGCAAGGTAATGCTGCCACTTTGGTTACTATTTGTTATGATGATATTGTATATTTGTTGTGCTTAATGGCCAATTCATGATATTTCATATGTGCTCTTTCTATTTGAAGATCCAATAGTTCTTTGCAACTAAAAGCAAATGGCTCGCAACTGACACCACTCACTTTATGAGCAAATGTTGGCCGATCAAGATATTGCGTTGTAACTTCGCACTTATTTAGGAAATCCACTGCTTTGATAATATTAAAACAGCTGGCAAGTTAGAATGTAGGATGGAAACATGTGCATGCTTTTGTTTATCCCGCATTTTTTTTATTATGCTAATTTTTATTTTGGAAATCATAGCCAGAGGTTTGGAGAAATAGCGTTTTGTGCTATCACAGCTGATGAGCAAGTTAAAGGCTATGGAACAAGATTAATGAATCATTTGAAGCAACATGCACGGGATGCTGATGGGCTCACACATTTCTTAACCTATGCTGATAATAATGCTGTTGGCTATTTTGTAAAGCAGGTATGGCCGCCTAACCTTTTACTTTATATAATTTATTTCTTTCAATTTCTTGTTTGCATGTATCAGTAACTGAAAAACTTCGGAAACTACATCTGTTACATACGTAGTACACCTAACCCCACACAATAGATATAACTCAAAATACTTAAAGACCTCTTTATGCTTTAGAAGGTTGTGGAGTATTGATGGGTTGGATTGAATGTCCTGTATAATCAATATTGGGCACAACGTTTCTGATAATCATTAACATCAATTTGAACTTTAACGTCCCAATTTATCTGCAAGCAATTTCTAAGTCAGGTATAGATTAATTCTCTTAGGTATGACGTCCAAAATAATTGTTTTCATACTTGTTGGTAAAAAATTGCATTGCAAAAGGACGTGATTTGCCCCTTTTTTTCTTACTTTCTCATTGGCAACATATAGGGTTTCACAAAGGAGATCACATTGGACAAAGAAAGATGGCAAGGGTAAGCCTGTCATTTACATGTCTTTGTTTCCAATTATATTGTTCCATATTCTTTTTAGGAGTTTATTTGCCAATGTTGAACTTAACAGTTTGCTGGTTCTAGGTACATTAAAGACTATGACGGAGGAATATTGATGGAGTGTAAAATTGACCCAAAGCTGCCATATGTTGATCTGGCAACAATGATTCGACGTCAAAGGCAGGTAAAGTAATAATAGGCTAATGGCTGCACAAAACAGAATGCATCCAACTCATGATTAAATATGTCCGTTTCTTTTTGTCGTTCACTGTATTACATTTCTACAGGCCATTGATGAGAAGATCAGAGAGCTTTCTAACTGCCATATTGTTTATCCAGGAATTGATTTTCAGAAGGTTAGTTTTTTCCCTCATGAGCTCTACTATATTGGGGTGTGCTTTATCTAAACACCCTCCCCTTATTTTTGTACTCTGGTGGAACATTGGGGGGGGGGGGACTGCTAGGTTGCTAGGTACAAAGAAACTTTTTTTTTCTCTACACACAAGAGGATTTCGTATCGTTTCGTTAAGAAAGGAGAGTACACGGGAAGGAAAAAATCCTCCCGAAACAACACAAACAAGACACACAACACCAGTACACTTGCAAACTGCTAGATTGCTAGGTATAAAGAGACTTGGTAGTTGATTCTCTTTGTAGAGGAAATTACTACTAGGAATAATTTGTTTTGTCAGCTGCACAGAAATTACCTTTAGAAAAAGGGGCTGGTACGCCGTGTTATGAATGAGGCTCGCCTGCACCAATCACCATGCATATTTTGTTCTCTTTGGGTTTGTGCTAGATAGTATACGAATACAAATGAAGAACAGTAAGATCTATGATTTATAAGTATGCTTGTATTTGTTTCTTTGTAGAAAGAAGCTGGCATTCCAAGAAGACTGATAAAGCCAGAAGATATCCCTGGTCTGAGTAAGTTGTTATATTCAGACTTGTTTTGTTGTTCACCTAAATAAAATGTCACTTTGATTGTATAAAGGAACTATAGCCCCTGCTGTTCAAACTCACCAATAGGATCTTTGATGATATCATAATAGTCTGGAACATCTCGTGAATCCACAGGCTCTTTAAATGGCCAAGCATCAGGATGTTCACTCAGATTCTGCAATGGATGTCCATGTTACAAGTAAAAACAAATCATTTGATGTCTTTCTCAATTTTATACGAGCAGAAGTATGTCTTTTTTTAGCTGATTTGCCAAATCTTTGGTATGGAACTACATAAATCTATGGTTGGCAATCTTATATTCAGTGCAATCAACTTGTATGAACTACTCTCTCCGTTCCAAATTGTAAGTCAATTTAACTTTGTTCTAAGTCAAACTTCTCTAGCTTTGACAAGTTTATAGAAAAATATGTTAACATCTACAATATCAAATAAATACACTATCAAAATATTTTCATGGTGTATCTAATGGTTTGATGTTGTAGATGTTTCTGCATTTTTTTAACAAACTTGGTCAAAGTAGAGAAGTCTAAAATTAGGACAAGGCTAAAATGACTTGCATTTGGAATAGAGGGAGTACTATATAACATGTACCATCTGCTAAGATTTGTGCAGATAAATAGATAACTTGCCTTCAACAATGTCCGCATAAGGTTAGTAAGTTGTTGCCTGTAAGTATTATAGTCCGGGGAGAATGCTGATCGTGATTTAGAATGACCCCACTGATCAGGCGTCCACCCAGCTTCCCCTGCATCACATTAATGGCCAAGCTCAGACTTCTATCATTACTAAATCAACAGTAAAGACATAATCAAAAAATGAAAATAAACAGCTTTCTCTTACAAAGATAGGTATTGTATGTTTAACAGTCCCTAGTATTTACTCCTGATGCTGTTACTTATTTGAGATTTTCAAAACAAACCAACACTAATGCACTCAGAAATTTGAAACACCTTTTGAATATATCAGCTGCAGATAATTCAGCATGCAGCATGTTTATAAAATCAGGATTTTACCAAATTAAAATACAACATCCAAGATAGACCTCCTAAATGTCAAAACCTGATCATAGAGGGTGAACAATAAAATATCCAAGATAGTCCTCCTAAATGTCAAAACCTATCAAGGGTGAACAACAAAACAAGTCTGAATATAACAACTTACTCAGACCAGGGATATCTTCTGGCTTTATCAGTCTTCTTGGAATGCCAGCTTCTTTCTACAAAGAAACAAATACAAGCATACTTATAAATCATAGATCTTACTGTTCTTCATTTGTATTCGTATACTATCTAGCACAAACCCAAAGAGAACAAAATATGCATGGTGATTGGTGCAGGCGAGCCTCATTCATAACACGGCGTACCAGCCCCTTTTTCTAAAGGTAATTTCTGTGCAGCTGACAAAACAAATTATTCCTAGTAGTAATTTCCTCTACAAAGAGAATCAACTACCAAGTCTCTTTATACCTAGCAATCTAGCAGTTTGCAAGTGTACTGGTGTTGTGTGTCTTGTTTGTGTTGTTTCGGGAGGATTTTTTCCTTCCCGTGTACTCTCCTTTCTTAACGAAACGATACGAAATCCTCTTGTGTGTAGAGAAAAAAAAAGTTTCTTTGTACCTAGCAACCTAGCAGTCCCCCCCCCCCCAATGTTCCACCAGAGTACAAAAATAAGGGGAGGGTGTTTAGATAAAGCACACCCCAATATAGTAGAGCTCATGAGGGAAAAAACTAACCTTCTGAAAATCAATTCCTGGATAAACAATATGGCAGTTAGAAAGCTCTCTGATCTTCTCATCAATGGCCTGTAGAAATGTAATACAGTGAACGACAAAAAGAAACGGACATATTTAATCATGAGTTGGATGCATTCTGTTTTGTGCAGCCATTAGCCTATTATTACTTTACCTGCCTTTGACGTCGAATCATTGTTGCCAGATCAACATATGGCAGCTTTGGGTCAATTTTACACTCCATCAATATTCCTCCGTCATAGTCTTTAATGTACCTAGAACCAGCAAACTGTTAAGTTCAACATTGGCAAATAAACTCCTAAAAAGAATATGGAACAATATAATTGGAAACAAAGACATGTAAATGACAGGCTTACCCTTGCCATCTTTCTTTGTCCAATGTGATCTCCTTTGTGAAACCCTATATGTTGCCAATGAGAAAGTAAGAAAAAAAGGGGCAAATCACGTCCTTTTGCAATGCAATTTTTTACCAACAAGTATGAAAACAATTATTTTGGACGTCATACCTAAGAGAATTAATCTATACCTGACTTAGAAATTGCTTGCAGATAAATTGGGACGTTAAAGTTCAAATTGATGTTAATGATTATCAGAAACGTTGTGCCCAATATTGATTATACAGGACATTCAATCCAACCCATCAATACTCCACAACCTTCTAAAGCATAAAGAGGTCTTTAAGTATTTTGAGTTATATCTATTGTGTGGGGTTAGGTGTACTACGTATGTAACAGATGTAGTTTCCGAAGTTTTTCAGTTACTGATACATGCAAACAAGAAATTGAAAGAAATAAATTATATAAAGTAAAAGGTTAGGCGGCCATACCTGCTTTACAAAATAGCCAACAGCATTATTATCAGCATAGGTTAAGAAATGTGTGAGCCCATCAGCATCCCGTGCATGTTGCTTCAAATGATTCATTAATCTTGTTCCATAGCCTTTAACTTGCTCATCAGCTGTGATAGCACAAAACGCTATTTCTCCAAACCTCTGGCTATGATTTCCAAAATAAAAATTAGCATAATAAAAAAAATGCGGGATAAACAAAAGCATGCACATGTTTCCATCCTACATTCTAACTTGCCAGCTGTTTTAATATTATCAAAGCAGTGGATTTCCTAAATAAGTGCGAAGTTACAACGCAATATCTTGATCGGCCAACATTTGCTCATAAAGTGAGTGGTGTCAGTTGCGAGCCATTTGCTTTTAGTTGCAAAGAACTATTGGATCTTCAAATAGAAAGAGCACATATGAAATATCATGAATTGGCCATTAAGCACAACAAATATACAATATCATCATAACAAATAGTAACCAAAGTGGCAGCATTACCTTGCATAAGGGCGATAAGTAATGCCTCCCACGACAATATTGTTCCTGATAACCATCATTGACTTGTGAGTTCTGTGGCATATGACACAAGGAGTTAACTACCACAGAAGGAATTTAATCTTATTCCCATTTCCAAAGCCACAAAGATTATGAGTAAATGCTAAACCGTAGGCGGATTATATTGGGCATTACCTATCCATGACAAGGCGCACAATATATTCTTTGGGCATATTAGGAAGCTGCCGGGCGAAGATATTCTTCAAACCTACCAACCTGTGGAAGACACATAATTCATAAAAACTAGCGCCATACTGCTCAACAGAGTAGTCAGAAATGCTACTAACCATATCATGTGTTCATCAACACCATCGTTAGAATAACAGAGAAATTTCAGCCTTCCCGAATCTTCCTGAACAAATTCAACTGCCTCAGGCTCTCAGTCACATTCTAATCAACTGACACTATCAGCGGGGAGGAAAAGTGAAACAAAATAAAGAAAAAAGAAGCCTTGACCTCGCGTTTGAGGCCCTCCTCACGGGCGCTATACGCGCCGCTGGTCTGGAGGTTGTCCGTGAACAACCCCTTTGGGTCCTCCTTCCCGTCGCCGGCGGTCGCCGAGCCGGGCTCCGGCTTGGGTCCTCCGCCCGCCGCAGCCGCGGCGGCGGCCGCCGCAGCAGACACTGATGAGGAATCCGGCTTCGGAGGACGGCCGGAGGCGGAGCCCCCACCCGGCGCGCCGTCGAGGCGCGCGGCATTGAACGTGTGGAGGGAGTCGTCGTCGTCATCGTCGGAGTGTGAGGAAGATGGAGAGGACGGGCGGGAGGGCGAGGATGGGGCCGTGGAGGGGGATGACGGAGCGGTGGTGTCGTCGTCCTCGTCGGCGGTGGCGTCGGAGAGCGACGACGGCGGGAGCTTCCGCTTGCGGTGGGAGGCCCCGCCGCCGGAGGTGGCACCGGAGTGGGACGGCGACGGCGCCGCGAGGCCGTCCATGCGGGGGAAGAGGGGAGGTTCTAGAAGGTTGGGGGGTTAGGGTTCTTCGGGAGATCTAGGAGCCGGAAGCTTCCGAGGTGTTCCGCTTGTTCGTGGTGAGAAGAGGGAGAGAAATGATTTCGAGTTTTGGACATTTAGTTGTCTCACTGGCCCGTGGGACATGCAGAAATTGGACCATGTCACTGCTTTTGGAATTTGGACCCATCATCCATCAACTAGGAGAGGATTTTTTTTTAAAAAAAAACTTTGTATTTAAATAATCATATTTAAAAGTGACCAACACAATTTTCATTTTTAACAATTTTAGCCGCGGCAGATTACATAGTGTCAGAAAAATCACTCTACCATGCCATATATGCATGGCAAGATATGCCATGCTAGAACACTCTAGTACGACGTGTATTTTACGTGAGAAAATTGTCTTGTCATTCCGATTGAGCTCAATTTTATCATGCCACGTGACAAGACTATCCTTCTATTTTAGAAAATAATATTATATCTTTTTTATATAAGGTCAAATGGAGATGATTTTTTAGAAAAAAAATTATAGCTCTTGATGAGATCTACAACA